>JAWWNH010000143.1:600000-857267 GCA_034641385.1 Darevskia mixta | reverse complement strand
TCCATAGAATCACAGAGTTGGAAGAGACCACAAGGGCCACCCAGTCCAACCCCCCGCCAAGCAGGAAACACCATCAAAGCATTCCTGACAGGTGGCTGTCAAGCCTCTGCTTAAAGACCTCCAAAGAAGGAGACTCCACCAAACTCCTTGGCAGCAAATTCCACTGTCGAACAGCTCTTACTGTCAGGAAGTTCTTTCTAATGTTTAGGTGGAATCTTCTTTCTTGCAGTTTGAATCCATTGCTCCGTGTCCACTTCTCTGGAGCAGCAGAAAACAACCTTTCTCCCTCCTCTATATGACATCCTTTTATATATTTGAATATGGCTATCATATCACCCCTTAACCTTCTCTTCTCCAGGCTAAACATACCCAGCTCCCTAAGCCGTTCCTCATAAGGCATCGTTTCCAGGCCTTTGACCATTTTGGTTGCCCTCCTCTGGACACGTTCCAGCTTGTCAGTATCCTTCTTGAACTGTGGTGCCCAGAACTGGACACAGTATTCCAGGTGAGGTCTGACCAGAGCGGAATACAGTGGTACTTCCCTTGATCTAGATGCTATACTCCTATTGATGCAGCCCAGAATTGCATTGGCTTTTTTAGCTGCTGCATCACACTGTTGACTCATGTCAAGTTTGTGGTCTACCAAGACTCCTAGATCCTTTTCACATGTACTGCTCTCAAGCCAGGTGTCACCCATCCTGTATTTGTGCCTTTCATTTTTTTTGCCCAAGTGTAGTACTTTACATTTCTCTCTGTTAAAATTAATTTTGTTTGCTTTGGCCCAATTCTCTAATCTGTTAAGGTCATTTTGAAGTGTGATCCAGTCCTCTGGGGTATTAGCCACGCCTCCCAATTTGGTGTCATCTGCAAACTTGATCAGGATGCCCTCAAGCCCATCATCCAAGTCATTGATAAAGATGTTGAATAAGACTGGGCTCAAGACAGAACCCTGTGGTCAGATGGGATATGGAAGCTGTAGCCCTCCCAGGGTTGTAGGACTTCTATGTCTGGTGGCTGGGTGATGGAATCCAACAACATGTGGAGATCTGCAGATTCCTCCTCTCGCAGGAGAATGGTCATCTTCAGCATACCTGCCTTATGTGATAGGGCTCTGGCCCAGCTTCCCATCCATCCATCCATCCAACATACGGAGGCGCAGAACATGCCCATGCCCACCAGGCCTGCCACAACATCACATATCCCAAATGCCTGCACATTGAGCGCCGATGTTGAAACATATTTGTGAACAGCTGCATATGAATGGGCTCTCCACTCAGTCAGGAACCCTGTGCGGTAGATGCTCTCGTGAGCTGTATCTTTACAAAGTCCACCTTGCAGCCACCCCCCTTTGAACAAGGCTAGCCCTCTTATGGAACCTGCTCATCTTCTGATGCACCTGAATCATAGAATCATAGAGTCGGAAGGGACCCTGAGCATCATCTAGTCCAACCCCCTGTAAAGCAGGAATATGCAGCTGTCCCTTATGGGGATCGAACCTGCAACCTTGGCGTTGTCATGCTGTAACCAACTGAGCTATTAGTTTTAAATTTTCCATTTAAATAAGGGCAACTTTGCCTATTTATTTATTTATTTATTTACTTACTTACTTAATAGTATTTATGTGCTACTACATAACATAAATGGGATGTGGGTGGTGCTGTGGTATAAACCACTGAGCCTTGGGCTTGCCGATCAAAAGGTCGGCGGTTCGAATCCCCGCAACGGGGTGAGCTCCCGTTGCTTGGTCCCTGCTCCTGCCAACCTAGCAGTTCGAAAGCATGTCAAAAGTGCAAGTAGATAAATAGGTACCACTCCGGTGGGAAGGTAAGCACCGTTTCCGTGCACTGCTCTGGTTTTGCCAGAAGCGGCTTAGTCATGCTGGCCACATGACCCGGAAAAACTGTCTGCGGACAAACGCCAGCTCCCTCGGCCTGTAAAGCGAGATGAGCGCCGCAACCCCAGAGTCGTTCGCGACTGGACTTAACTGTCAGGGGTCCCTTTACATAACATGAATGTTCTGTGGGGAGGTTACGCTCAAAGTCATTTTGCAATGTATGCTCAGTGCCAAATTGATTATCTCTGAGCAGGGATGGAAGGATAGGTTGGATTTTCTCGGTTTCTCGTACAGTTCTTCATGTTCCTGCAGCAATCTGCAAATTCTCTTTCTAAAAATCCTCACGGAAATTTGTTTTGGGGTGGGAACTGCTTTTGGGAATGAGGGTTGGTAGAGTAGATAACGTGAGTCATTTGTCCAAGCTGATTGACTCAGAAAAATGACCCAGGCTCTTCCGAGTTTTAAGAGCTCATGTAATTTTCTACTTAACCCAAGGTGAGCTTAGGGGAACTCACCCACCTTTGCTCTTCTTTGAAAGTAAACTATTTTGTGATTAAACATTTTTGAGGCTCTGCACTGAGACAGGAAGGCAGGAACAAGTTTGAAAGCCACTGGGTTAAATGATGCAGAAGTGTACCCTCTACTACTGCAGTTGCCTTGCTGCCTATCTAGTAGGTTTTATTTATGTACTAGTTGAAGTTAGCCCATTCAATAACGGGCGCTAGAGGAGGAGGAGGCAGGAGGAGGCAGAACAGCGGCCGCTGGGGGGTGGAGAGGGGCTCCCTCCCCCTTCTTCGTTTTCCCCGGGGGGGGGGCGGTAGCGGTGGCGGTAGCGGTAGCGGCGGCGAGGATGGGGCGGCCCTCTGCGTCCGTGTGAGGCAGCGGCGCTGGCGCAACTGACACTGCGCGTGCACCGCCGCTGCCTCGCGGACACGCCCCCCTCTCCGCCCGCTCCAATCCCTGCGTCCGTGTGGGACACGGACATGCGCAGTAGCGCAATTCCGTGACACACGGAACGGACGCAGGGACACAGCAACTTTATTATATAGGATGGAGGTGCTTTTATCTTATGCTGGTCTATGACTGTAATAAAGATTTGGATTGGACTGGAAGCGCTTATGTATTTCAGTCGGGTGTTGACTTACGTGGCCTGCAGTGCACTTGGCACAACATGGTAATGTGATATATAGTATCTTGGACAAGTGAAGTGGTGATCTAAATAATTCCTTGCATTAATCCTTGCAACAATGCAGTGAGTCAAGTGTGACTTATTTCCAGGGAGATGTGAAACAGAAGTGCGGTTGTGCAGCTCATTCCTATGCATAGCTGTCAACTTTTGGATTTGAAAATAAGGGATCAGCAGCCTCACCTGTCCCGGGGACAGTCTACGGTTCTCGGGGACAGTCCACGCCACGGTAATCCCCCCAGGCTACAAATTAATTTACACCAGGCTACACACCATCATCTTTCCCCACCTCAGGGTCTCTTTTCCAAGGAGTCTTCTCTTCTCATGAGATGCTTCAGGATCTGTCCTTCCGGTGAGCAGCCAGGGCCGATGTCCTTCAGAATGGATCGGTTTGATCTTCTTGCAGTCCACGGGACTCCAGCACCACAATTCAAAAGCGTCAATTCTTCATGGGGGGATTGATCAGGTTCCCTCTTTTGGCGCTCTGGCATCCTTTAATGACTTATTATACAAACGTGTTGCAGACTTTGCATCCTTTAACACTCTTTTGGAAGGAGTGTATTTGTGGGCTGGGCCAGAGTGGTTGATTTTACATGCAAGCAAAGCACAAACAGTGCTGTTGTCTAATGACATCCTATTCTCTGTAACTATTGGTGAGCAACGCAGCCGAGCAACGCAGCTGAGGAGCCTCCCTGGCCGGCAGGGAGGGAGAGGAGCTGCTTCCTTTGAAATCCGGGAAATTTACAGGATATCTAACAATCTGGGATAGCAGTGGGAAATGGTGTTGGAATAAGGGAATTTCCCACCAAAAAAGGGAAACAGCGAAAAATGGCACTGGAATAAGGGGATTTCCCGCCAAAAAAGGGAAGGTTGACAGCTATGTTCCTATGTATGTTTGCTCACAAATACCGTATATACTCGAGTATAAGCCGACCCGAATATAAGCCGAGGCACCCAATTTTACCACAAAAAACCTGGGAAAGCTTCATAGGAGCCACTGCCTGCCTCACTCGAGTATAAGCCGAGGGCGGCTTTTTCAGCACAAAAAATGTGCTGAAAAACTAGGCTTATACTCGAGTATATAGGGTAAGTCCTAAGAAGTAAAATGGGATGTAAGTGTCCCTCCCGCAGTACAACTTGTGTTTATCATGGCCTCCTCTAAGACGGTTTATTTCTTCAGGCAGCAGTTGCAGTTGTTTTTATCCCAGGCCTTTGTCTCCTTGCTGCCATATATGGAGGGCAAGCTCAGCTGCCCCTTTTCACCCTAGTGACTTGGCAGCTGACGGAAACCAGAACTTCTAGAAGTGGCCAAATCTCAGTTTCTCTCAGTTTCTTGTTTTCCCAGTCTAAGGTTCACTTTGCCACTGTTTCACATCAGTCTGACTTTTTTGAGAGTCCTCTTGAAAATTCAGCTGCATTTTTAGAGCCCAATTCGTTTGCAATTTTGCCAAATACATACATGTTTGCAAGCAATTTGCCAGAACACAATGCATCATTGTATGCTATTTTTACTTTAGTATGCCTTTTGATAACTACATCACAGCATTTGGAGAAGTGCTGGAAAAGAGAGGGATGGACTTGGTTAGGGGGCAGAACAGAACAAGATAAACTTATTATTTATTTACCCTTTCTAATACAGTAGAACCTCAGTTTTGAACGTAATCCATTCTGGAAGACCCTGCAACTTCCAAAATGTTTGGAAACCGAGGATCAATGGGTGGTCGGCAAATTCCATTGAAGAAATGGAAAAACACGCAGCGGAAGCCATTCGACTTCTGAGGCACGTTTCAAAACAGAAGCAATTACAGTGGGACCTCGACTTACGAAGATAATGCGTTCCGACGCGATCTTCGGTAGTCGAAAACACTCGTAAGTCAAATCCCCATAGGAATGCATTGAGCGAAAAAAACCCGTAAGTCGAAAAAATCCTATTCAAAAATTCGTAAGTCGAAAAAATCCTATTCAAAGCGGCCGCGACTTCCTTTTGGAAGTCGAAAAATTCGGTTGCGGTGGCCATTCTTTTTCTTCCGGAAGTCATTCGGAAGTCGAAAAACACGTAAGTCGGGTCACTCGTAAGTCGAGGTCCCACTGTACATCCGGGTTTTCGGCGTTCAGGCTCCAAATCATTTGGCTTCTGAGATGCTGAAAAACCGAGGTTCCACTGTATGTCCTTTCCTGTTTTGACCTACATATCTCCTTCCCCAATTCTTTAAGCATGCTGGAGTACTTCCTTGAGCTAAACTCCAGAGAGTTGTCTGTTAGGTCTGATTATGAAGATAGTTTTGCCTGTTTGTAGAACATGAAGCAGCTGTGTGAAGCTGGGGCTTGGATACAGAAATAGAAATTTATTGCGGCTATAAGCCCATATAAATATATCAACATAAACGTAAACATACATAAAACAACCCATATAACACAGAAATATGGAGATACCGCAATAGCAGAATATCGTACCACGGCCGTCAAAAGTAACCATCCCCCAGAGATATTAAAACTGCAATCTAAAATGGCGAAAGACCTTTAGTAATTATGTAATTGGCCATTTCGTCTTTTTGGGGACAAAACGGAGTTTAAGAAGCTTGCCACCTGCAAGGTTATGTAAGGATCATTGTCTTGCAAGATTAGGGCAAGATGAGACTGCTGAAGCACCAGCCATTTTCTGAATTATTGGTCTTAGTAAATTTGCCCGGGCATCTCTGTGCAGAGGGCAAGAAAAGTTGGATACAGAATTTGAGCACACTGCTACTGAAGAATGGAGCCTCTCAGAATGTGGCCTGACAAAAAGAGTCTATTGTAGTTTATTCCCTTTGGGTTTTTTTATGTTCCCATTAAGTCAGGGGTTGGCAACCTAAGGCCCGTGGGCCGGATGCGGCCCAATCGCCTTCTAAATCTGGCCTGCAGACGGTCCGGAATCAACGTGTTTTTACATGAGTAGAATGTGTGCTTTTATTTAAGATGCATCTCTGGGTTATTTGTGGGGCCTGCCTGGTGTTTTTACATGAGTAGAATGTGTGCTTTCATTTAAAATGCATCTCTGGGTTATTTGTGGGGCATAGGAATTCGTTCATCCCCCCCCCCAAATAGTCCGGCCCACCACATGGTCTGAGGGACGGTGGACCTGCCCACGGCTGAAAAAGGTTGCTGACCCCTGCATTAAGTTCTGTAGGGCAAAAGCCACACTTCTTGACACTGGGCCTCATTCTGAATTCTTTCCTCATCCACAGCAGTTATTAGCTGACTCCAGAAGCTCTGTCCATTTCAGCTTCCAACTCCCTGCCCTGTGATATATTAAAACATGCATCTTTAAAACCCACATTGCGCTCTTGTCTGAAGCCCAAATTATGCCTGGCACTGGGCCAGTTTAAGCTGGCCAGTGTGTGCACAGTGAGAGGTATTTCCGAAGACCAGCAATGCCCATGGAGGTTTTATCACTGTTCCAACTTCTATGTTGTCTGGTAAGGTAAAGGTAAAGGGACCCCTGACCATTAGGTTCAGTCGTGTCTGACTCTGGGGTTGTGGCGCTCATCTCGCTTTATTGGCCGAGGGAGCCGGCGTACAGCTTCCGGGTCATGTGGTCAGCATGACTAAGCCGCTTCTGGCGAAACAGAGCAGTGCATGGAAACGCCGTTTACCTTCCTGCCAGAGCGGTTCCTATTTATCTACTTGCACTTTGACGTGCTTTCGAACTGCTAGGTGGGCAGGAGCAGGGACCGAGCAACGGGAGCTCACCCCGTCGCAGGGATTTGAACCGCCGACCTTCTGATCGGCAAGCCCTAGGCTCTGTGGTTTAACCCACAGCGCCACCTGGGTCCCCATGTTGTCTGGTAGGTTCCCTATTTCTCTCAAGCCAAGGAACCATTTCATCATCTCTTAAAATGTGTTTACTAGTTAACGCTTTAAAACTCAAGTGCCCACATTTCCACATGCAAACCATGAACTATAATGGAATCTGAAAGGCAGAGAGAGGCTGGCTTGCAGCTGTTGTGTCACCTTTGACTAAATGTCCCCTACATTTGAAATGGAATTTATGGAGACAGCTGGTTCTTGTGCAAAGAGCAGCTGCGGCCAACCCATTTACCACGGCCTGAGAGGTGACAAAGGTGTTCTACAGACCATGAAATAAGCACCAAGTTTACAGAGATAGAAGTGCAGCTCATTATTCCATATAATACTCAACTCTATGTACCCTGTTTCCCCTATTTTAAGACGTAGCCATAAAATAAGCCATAGCAGATTTTTTCGCATTTACGAAATATAAGCCGTACCCCGAAAATAAGCCATAGTGATAGGCACAGTTCTGGAGGGCGCCAAGGAAAATGTGGGGCTGGGCGTCCAGTCCCGCCACCAAAACCAGTGAGCCCCAGAAGCAGTGCTCAGGAACTCTGCAGAGCAGGGCGCACAGGAAGGGGCAGCGGGCGCGACAAAGGCACTCCGAAGGTCTCTTTGCCGGCGCGCTTGCCCAACTCCGCTCGGTGCAGAGTGCACGGGGCAGCCGCTGTAGCGGAGAGGGAAGGCGGCACGGGCTTTCCCTGCTCGTCGCCACAACAAAATCCCCCGAGCCGCCCCATGCGTCACCCAAGAGGCCCCTTGGAAAACAAGGCTTCTGTCAAGTTTCAAGGAGGGAAGGCAGCGGAGAAGCAGGAGAGAGCGCCCAGCGAAAGCGGGTCTCTCTGGTGCCCGTTTCCTCAAAACTCAGCTTGGATTCTCCCCCCGCTGCCAGCAAGCAAACAAAGAGCTCTGCGCCCGTCCTGTCCTTCGCAGCCCCAGAACTTGAGCGTGGCCTTGCCAAGGCGTGCTTACGTAATAAAAAGACATCCCCTCAAAATAAGCCATAGTGCGTGTGCTGGTCCCGAGGGGTATCCAATAGGAGAGGTCTAGTCCAGTCCAAGGTCAGTGGTGCACGTAAAGGCAGTCCGAAATAACTGAAGCTGGGTGCAGGGCAGGGAGTCAGGCAAAGTCAGGAACGGGTGGGGAAGCAGGGAACCAAGGCGGGTCAAGAGCTCAGGCAGGATCAAACAGGAACACCGGCAGGAACTGGGCAGCAACGATGTTGCTCCTGCAACTTGGGGCTGGGGCTGGCCAGCTTTTATCTGCCCCGAGGCATAGGGTGGCTCCGATCTTCAGGTGACTCGCCTCTCCTGGCCTGGAGGCGAGCACTCCTCCTGCGGGAACTTAGTTCCCTTCGCCTCTCTGCCCTGAGCCTCTGCAGCTCAGGAGAAGCTGGAGGGTTACCGGACCCCGAGGCAACCTCAGCTTCCCCTGATAGGGTGGGGAGTGGAGCACCTGCAGGCAATGAGTCCTCCATCCCATTAGGAGCCAGATCAAACTCAGCCGATGCCTGCACCTGAGGATCTAGCACAGGTGAGTCCCCTTCAGACTCAGGCCCCAGCCTTGGCTCTGCTGGTTCTGGAGGCAGGGAATCCTGTGCAGGCTGGGATCCCTCAGGTTCAGCATCTGAGTCTGAATCCCAGGCCATCACAGTGCGTTTTCTTGAGGGAAAAAAAACCACAGAGTCTAGGGCTTGTCGATCAGAAGGTCGGCGGTTCGAATCCCTGCGACAGGGTGAGCTCCCATTGCTTGGTCCTTGCTCCTGCCAACCTAGCAGTTCGAAAGCACATCAACGTGCAAGTAGATAAATAGGTACCGCTCCGGCGGGAAGGTAAATAGCGTTTCTGTGCACTGCTCTGGTTCGCCAGAAGCGGCTTTGTCATGCTGGCCACATGACCTGGAAGCTGTACGCTGGCTCCCTCGGCCAATAATGCGAGATGAGCGCCGCAACCCCAGAGTCGGTCACGACTGGACCTAATGGTCAGGGGTCCCTTTACCTTTACATTGATTATTGCTTTCATTTTATGGATCGATGGTCTCATTAGATAGTACAACTCATGTTAAATTGCTGTTTTAGGGGTTGTTTTTAAAAGTCTGGAACAGATTAATCTGTTTTGTATTACTTTCTATGGGATAGTGCATCTTGGTTTTGGAACATTTTGGTTTTGGAATGGACTTCCAGAATGGATTAAGTTTGAGAACCAAGGTACCACTGTACTAAAATGTATTCGGCAAAGCCTGCCCAAGGCTAATGTTTCTTCTGTTCTGTTTCAGAAGGATCGCTGGTCAGATAGTTACAAAGCAGGATGTACAATGCAACCCATGCTTACATTTATTAACAATCTTTAAAGATACTCAATTTAAATTATTGCACAAGGAACTTATTGCTTTTCTTCTTGTAGCAGCACATAGCAAAAAATGGCAAAATACTGGATCATCTACTATATCATGCAACAGGTGTGGGAGATGAGTGGGAATATGGATGAGGGAATATTGTTTAATATTTCCTATCCCAGCTTGTGTTAACAAGCTCCAAACTAGCAGACATTCT
Organism: Darevskia mixta; assembly: GCA_034641385.1. Classification (NCBI taxonomy): domain Eukaryota; kingdom Metazoa; phylum Chordata; class Lepidosauria; order Squamata; family Lacertidae; genus Darevskia; species Darevskia mixta. Next base: position 847,868 of record JAWWNH010000143.1, on the reverse strand, counting down.
CATCCTCAATTAAACGCAGCAAAATGTGGCGATTAAGTTCGTTTGAACTTCTATAACAAGACAGATTCCTGGCATATTTCCCCTGGTTCCCCCTTAAGAGTAAATACACGACACATAGCTCTTTAAAAGTAAAAAGGTTTACTCACAGACATTTCCAAGGTTCTACAAGTCTCAGAAAGGCAGGCTAGCTTAGATTAAAGATGTACACGTGGAGACTCTCCTTAAGGGAGGAGGCTCCATCTGGGCCCCCTTGGCTGGAAGCCAACAGTGCATCTTCTCTTGAGATGTTGCTCGCTCGAAGTCCCGATGAGGAAGAGGGTGGAATGGCTGCTCACCTGTAACTTTGAGTAACTACAGGTAAGGCCACTCCCACCTCTGGTCACACAGAGGAAGTGGTCTCAGTCCAGGTACAGGAAACTCTAACTGGAGGACTGAGACCCCTTGTGTACATTCTAGGAATGTTGTGATTGACTGCACTAGTGTTATACATCCCACAACAGGAAGTATGGACAATTGCTTTATCTGAGAAACTAGCTAAGAGTACACGCCCTGAATGATGCAGCTGATATGAATGATTTTGCAAAAACATTGCATCCCTTTATAAAGTATTCAAATGAGCACCCTGATGGCTGGCACCCACCAACTATGCATATAGATTTATGGGGAAAGTTGTTGTATATATGGGGAAATTTGCTTTAAGAGGGGGGAAAGCAGTTGTTTAGATAATGTTATGCTTATATCCTGTTATAAAATAAAAAAGGTAAGATTTGGGAGGGTATTGTGGTATTTTACCAGTAAGAGACAAAGGGCACTCTCCCCCAATGGCTACAAAGGAGTCTGCTTCCATTATTAATAATAATAATAATAATAATAATTTCATTTCTATACTGCTTTATATTTTTAAGAAAAATCTCAAAGCGGTTTACAGAATATTAAAACATCAATCAAACAATCTGAAGAAAGTCAAATATAGAGTATACAGTCAAAGCAACACAATTAACGGAAAACTAAAACATTACCTTAAAGATTTCAAAATAAAACATTACAAAGGAGGTCAACTACAGAGTACACATTTAACACAAACCAAGTTAACAAAAAAAAACCCACCTTAAACATTTTTCTTAAACACCATTGCCAAGTGAAGTCAAATATAAAATGCACATTTAAAACAGCATGATTAACAAGAGAATAAAATATTATCACAATCATGACACGGCTGCTTGGCAGGCACCAAAAGATGGGGCAAAAGAATCCAATAGTTGGGGCTTGTTGTCAGGCATAGAGATGTCCCCCCGGTCTCACCAGGAGCCTCTTTTCCAGCCTCACCCACCTTGTCTGCCACACCTGCTTTAAGCGGCACGAGAAGCTCCAGCGCTGCGGTCAGTGCAAGTTTGCCCATTACTGTGACCGGACCTGCCAGAAGGACGCCTGGGTGAACCACAAGAATGAGTGCTCTGCCATCAAGAGGCATGGGAAAGCACCCAACGAAAACATCAGGTGCGTGAATAGGCTGATCAGCAACCAATGTGTGTAATTAATTGATCAAGGGCTATTAGGCCGATAACATTACCCTCACCCATGGATTTGTGCTCATGCAGCCATGGACAAACACTGTGCTGGTCCCGTGGGGTATCCAGAAGGCGAAGTCTAAGTCCGGTCCAAGGTCAGAGGTACACCTAAAGGCAGTCCGAATTAACTGGAGCAGGGTATAGGGCAGGGAGTCAGGCGAAGTCAGGAACGGGTGGACAAACAGGAAACCAAGACAGGTCAGGAGCTCAGGCAGAACAACGGGACAGGGAACAAGCAGGAAATCATCAGCAACGATGTTGCTCCTGTAACTTGGGGCTGGGGCTGGCCGGCTTTTATCTGCCCCGAGGCATAGGGCGGCTCCGATCCTCAGGTGACTCGCCTCTCCTGGCTTGGAGGCGAGCACTCCTCCTGCGGGAACTTAGTTCCCTTCGCCTCTCTGCCCTTCACCTCTGCAGCTCAGGAGAGGCTGGAGGGTTACCGGACCCAGAGGCAACCTCATCTTCCCCTGACTGGGCGGGGAGTGGAGCACCTGCAGGCAATGAGTCCTCCATCCCATCAGAAGCCAGATCAAACTCAGCCAATGCCTGCACCTGAGGATCTAGCACAGGTGAGTCCCCTTCAGACTCAGGCCCCAGCCCTGGCTCTGCTGGTTCTGGAGGCAGGGAATCCTGTGCAGGCTGGGATCCCTCAGGTTCAGCGTCTGAGTCTGAATCCCAGGCCATCACAAACACAGAGGAAAAACACAACGGGGCAATGATTTTGTCCATAATTTACCTGTACACTGCTGCTAATCATGGTAGACAGCCCTAGGCCAGCTGGACCAATAGTCTGATTCAATATAAGATGACTTCCTATGTCTCTATAACCACCGCATGGATTTCCAACTTGGAGAAGACATCCCCCTTTGGGTGCATCTACTTGCTTCTTTCCCCAGAACTCAAAACCTTCCGGAAATACTACCGGTACTAACCACAGGGCTTCTCTTTGAAGGATCTCAGTCTGGGCCACAAAGACTGAAGTGAAGCATTTCACAAGTCTTCTGCTCCTTGTGCTCTGTCCAGGGTCCTGAAAAATCTGTCTCTGGCTGCTCTAGGCTGCTTGGGGTCTTGTTCTTCCTACCCAACCCATGAGCGTGGTCTCTCCACAACATGCAATGAGTATTGGGGACAGCAGGATCAGTATTAAGAACTATCACTTATTAAACAGCTTTTCAAACATCTGCAGGGGACCCAGATGTTTTCTGTGGTAGATCTGGTATAGTCCCACAACCTGATGAGAATGAACAGAGATCTGTGTTCTGCATGTGATGCGGCAATTTTTAATATTTCACGATACTGTTTATTTTTATTTCTTTATTTAGAAGAATTTATAAGCCACTTATGGGAGGGGGTTATGGGTTTGTTTTCCTTTTCCTTCTGTTTTATTATGCATTTTGTGTTTTTATGTTGTGAACTGCCCTGTGATCTTCAGATGAAGGGCAGTATACAAATTTAATAAATGTTGTTTTTTCACTCCATAAGACGCACCTGACCATAAGACGCACCTAGATTTTAAGAGGAGGAAAGGGGGAAAGCCCCATTTTTGGGGGATCAGCTCACAGTTGTGCAGCTTCTTTTGCAAAGGGAAAAAGTCCCATTTTTTTGAGGATCAGGTCAAAGTTGTTGAGCTTACTTTGCAAAGGGGAAAAATCCTGTTTTTATGGGGTTCAACTCACAGTTCTGCAGCTTCTTTAGGAGTTTTACAGTTTTCAGACAGATAATCTAATCAGCCAGTCACATGTCGCTGGGGAAATAAGCAGCCTCCCTCTGCAGAACATTCAACAATGAAGGCCTGGGAAATGGGGCAGGCCAGAAAGGGAGCCAGCGATTGACCACACATTCACTCCATAAGATGCACAGACATTTCCCCTTACTTTTTAGGAGGAAAAAAGTGAGTTTTATGGAGCAAAAGATACGGTAAATAAAAAACAGTAAGCAGTGTACACAAAAACATGATCATGGTTCATTGACTCTAGAACACTTTCTCAAGGGAAGCCTGCCTGGTTTCAAGCCTGATGTATTTTGGGCACCAGTTGAAGACTTTTTAAATTTTGCCCAATTATTCTAAATATTGCCATTATTCATATTTAAATATTGCTTAACGGCTGCTGCTCTAGTATGTTTTATATTCATTTTTAATGTCTTATTATTTTAACTTATTTATAAGCCTCTCTGAGAGCTCTTTAGGCTAAAGCAACGACATATAAATGCCTCAAATAGCCATTGCTAACCAAGGACAGTTTGCCCTGATTTCTATTTGTGGGCGCAATTATTTTAAATTATGTTTGCCACATAACCAGATATTCCCCTCTGGAGGATAATGGCATCAGTAAAAAGAAGGGGGAAATGTCTTATTTTTCCACTGTCCACCAATTATTATTTTTAATTCCTGTAATTAAATAATAATAAAAATTTAAAAACCTCCTCTAATGCTAAATCCTGAAACAAGTAGATACTGTATCTCAAGAAGTTAAGAGGAAGATATCTTAAGCTATCGCCAGGAATTTGCACTTGTTCAGGTTCAGCCACTGTGGGGTCCCCTTATCAACTTGTCCTATTTATAGAAGTGGCTAAAAATACAGTACTCCATTGTGATACAGGATACTGGAAGGTATTGTGAGCTGTAATGGAAAGTATGCTTCAGGCTATGGAGTTAGTCCTTCTGGAAGGTTGCCAGCTGTGACTGTATTTGTAGGAGGGGGGAAATACCAGCATGAATTTTCCATTCTCAAATGCATAGGGAGGAAATCTGCTTTGTTAGCAAGAGCAACCCAAGAAAGCAAGCATTTCTATGCTGTTAATCTGATGATCTAGTCAACATCAGTGAACACAATGCCAAATCCTGGCCAATGCACTAACACTCACTGGATCCTAGCATAGCTGTCAACCCTCCCTTTTTTGCGGGAAACTCCCTTATTCCAATGCCATTTCCCGCTGCTATCCCGGATTGTTGATATCCCTTAAATTTCCCGGATTTCAAAAGAAGAAGCTCCTTTTCCTCCCTGCCGGCCAGGGAGGCTCCTCAGCTGTGTTGCTCGGCTGCCAATAAGGAGTCTGAGACCGACTGGGGGCGGAGCTTGCATGCCTTGTGCAGGAAGACCCTCACACCCAACCAGACAGCCAGCCTGCCTTCAGTGGCATTGTTTTTTATCTCCTTGACATCTGATGGGTTTATTACTATACAGAACTGAATTGAAATGGAAATGCTATGAAATGTAGAATGTATACAGAAAATGGAAAATAGAAAATGGGATATGTAGCAGTTAAGATAACGTAAAGGTAAAGGACCCCTGACAGTTAAGTCCAGCCGCAAACGACTCTGGGGTTGTGGTGCTCATCTCGCTTTACTGGCCGAGGGAGCCGGCATTTGTCTGCAGACAGTCTAAACCACAGAGCCAAGGGCTTGCCAATCGGAAGGTTGGCGGTTCGAATCCCCGCGATGGAGTGAGCTCCCGTTGTTCGGTCCCAGCTCCTGCCCACCTAGCAGTTCGAAAGCACGTCAAGTGCAAGTAGATAAATAGGTACCGCTCCAGCGGAAGGTAAACGGCGTTTCCATGTGCTGCTCTGGGTTGCCAGAAGCGGCTTAGTCATGCTGGCCACATGACCTGGAAGCTGTTTGCGGACAAATGCCGGCTCCCTTGGCCTATAGAGCGAGGTGAGCTCGCAACCCTAGAGTCGTCCGCGACTGGACCTAATGGTCAGGGGTACCTTTACCTTTACCTAACATACCATTTAAACTTCCTAAAGCTTTTAGCTGTATGGAAGACAACCGCTGTGCCATGTTTCCGAATGTGAGAGAAGTAACCAGGTTTTCTGATTGTAAAGGCCCAGTGGTTAAAATGTACATTTTTGGCCTGCTAGGTTGGCTGCCCGAATCATGTGGAGAATAGACAAAGAAGGAGGAGGCCTGACAGAGGGATGCTTGGTTTCCATTGACAACCTACAGAACCATGTGGATCACTTCGGAGATGAAGAGAAGAAGGAGATGAGGATCGACCTGGAGAGCTTCTTGGAGTTCTGGCCACCTGACAACAAGCAATTTGGCATGCAGTACATCTCTCACATATTGGGTGTGGTATGTCTGCCTAGTGACCCAAGCCTGGATGAATTAAGGAAAAGCTATAGTATTTAGATTGTGCTGCATTTAGTGCCACCTTATGTAGGCATAAAAGGGACACGGGTGGCGCTGTGGGTTAAACCACAGAGCCTAGGGCTTGCTGATCAGAAGGTCGGCGGTTCAAATCCCCGCGACGGGGTGAGCTCCCGTTGCTTGGTCCCAGCTCCTGCCCACCTAGCAGTTTGAAAGCATGTCAAAGTGCAAGTAGATAAATAGGTACCACTGCAGCGGGAAGGTAAACGGTGTTTCTGTGCACTGCTCTGGTTCGCCAGAAGTCATGCTGGGTTAGTTTATATCATTCTGTGTTAGCATCATCACTTCATTGGTATGCCACCTTTCCACAAAAAACTCATGCTCAAAGCTTGTAATGACAATAACAGTAATACACTGTTAAACCTACCTATTGAATGTTGTGATGAGAGAAGTTTGACTAACAAAGGCAATGAATGAATGAATGAATGAATGAATAGTCAAAGAGCAGATTTGGCCAATGGACAGCCTTAGAGTCCTACCCTAACCACAGTTCACTATTAGCTGGTCCGCAAGAAGCCTACCAAGTTTTATTCAAGATGTAGAGAAAGAGTGCGCCTGTAGGAAAGAAAGGATTATTTCCCAAGATTGTACACATGTGAGAGGTTCCAATATTAAACATACTGTTGGATTTTATATATAAAGGGTTGATTCTAACACTAGTCATACTCATAGCAGACCCATCATCTTCATTATTTACATTTATATACCGTTCTTCATCATAAGATCTCTGGACGGTTCACAAAATAAAATACAGGCCAAAAACAAGGAAACCATTAAAGCAAAACAGCAAAAACAATTACCTCTCTTCCGACAGACACATTTAAAAGGTCGTAGAATATTAATCAGCCTGGTTGAAGAGGACCGTTTTGACCCGGCACCTAAAAATATATAATGAAGGTGCCAGGCAAACCTCCCTGAGGAGAGCATTCCACAAACAGGGACCCACAATAGTTTAGTAGACCTAAATTAGGTAAAGGTAAAGGTAAAGGGACCCCTGACCATTAGGTCCAGTCGTGACCGACTCTGGGGTTGCACGCTCATCTCGCATTATTGGCCAAGGGAGCCAGCTTCCAGGTCATGTGGCCAGCATGACAAAGCCGCTTCTGGCGAACCAGAGCAGCACACGGAAACACCGTTTACCTTCCCGCCAGAGCGGTTCCTATTTATCTACTTGCACTTTGACGTGCTTTCGAACTGCTAGGTTGGCAGGAGCTAGGACCGAGCAACGGGAGCTCACCCTGTCACTGGGATTTGAACCGCCGACCTTCTGATCGGCAAGCCCTAGGCTCTGTGGTTTAACCCACAGCGCCACCTGCGTCCCAGACTTAAATTAGTCACGCCCATTCATTTCAGCGGGTCTCCTCCGAGTAGGAATAGCACTGGCTACTTGGAGATTTTGTTGCAGACCTTGTCCTTTGCTATGCTTTGGGGTTGCACAGCAAAATACTTCTGCCCTACCTGTCAAAAACCATCCAGGAAAGTCAGCCCAGAAAATACAGAACTTGGCTGCTCCTGTTCTGGCAATCCACAGGTGTCCTAATCTGTCTTGCTCTTCTGTTTTGTGGAATAGATAAACTGCAATGGCTTCACTCTGAGTGACCAGCGGGGGCTGCAGGCAGTTGGCGTGGGCATCTTCCCCAACCTTTGCCTGGTGAACCATGACTGTTGGCCCAACTGCACGGTCATCTTTAACAATGGCAAGTAAGTCATCTCCTTCTGTGCATCAATATGAGAAGCTAAGCTTGTCAGCTCAGGGGTTAAGATCACGTTTCCCAGAAAATTAATCTACTCTGAGCTGAGAGGTTGCCTGGCTCTGTTGATTCGTGTTTTGGAGCTGCATGAGCGTTTCTGTTGGCTTCTAACATTTCATTGGGACCTAGTCGCTGATCAAGATCCTATCAGTTCTTGGGGCAGTGGGGAGAAAACGTATTTGAAATGGGCAAATTTCTCCTCTGCAAGTCCCATTAAAATGATTGGGAGCTGTATGTGAGCATTACTATTTTGGTGGGGTTTGCGCTGAGAACATTGTGCTCAGAATGTGTGATTTTGACAACCCTGCAGAACAATCTTGGGTCTTGACAGATAAGTTAGGGGAAACTGATAAGGTGTGAAGTTTAAGCGAACATCAAAAGGAAGCTGCCAAATGTTGGTCCTTGAACACATCGGCATATTTCCCAGCAAATCCTTCTCAGTTCATTTCTAACACAATTAAGCAACTTTGTGCATGCATTTGTGGTTGTCATGCAAACTGCATAGCTTTGCAAGATGGAAGCCCCCCCCCCCAAAGCAGACAGGTGGCACCAGCCTGGATTTTAAAGAATCTGCAGCTGTAGTTAAAGGCATAGCTGAAATGTCTTTCCTCCAAAACCAAAAGCTTGCAACAGAAACTATGCATTTATCTGCCTGGCAGATAAGTGGTGCCATAATCAGAATATCCTCAGTAAGGAAGGAGATGGTTTATACCAGGGGTCAGCAACCTTTTTCAGCCATGGGCCGGTCCATTGTCCCTCAGACCATGGGGTGGGCTGGACTTTTTTTTGGGGGGGCAGGGGTGTGGGAAGTAGGGGGCGGGGGGGCGGGCCGCCCCAGGTTTCATAATGGAGGGGGTGACAAATTATCAAGGAACAATTACTGCCCTACTAGGATGGTTCATAAAAAACTTTTTTTTTTAATGCCTGCTCCAAAGGTCTTATCTTACTACACTAGGGATTATATAGCTATATATGAAATTTCATGCATATCAGTTAATATCTTGACCCTCCTCCACAAAAATAGCTGTTTACTTGGCTGTTTTCCTATGTCGTGAAGGCTGAAATTTCAATTCAGTGGAGCACTTACTGTTCCCAACCCTAACCCTGCGGAAAGCCATCTAATTAGACTTTACTTTGATTTTGACATGTTTTTAGGAGGTAATAATAATAATAATAATAATAATAATAATAATAATAATAATAATTTTATTTGTACCCCGCCCATCTGGCCAGGTCTCCCCAGCCACTCTGGGCAGCTTCCAACAAATATTAAAATACACCAACAAATATTAAAATACAATTTAATTATTGTTTGATTTTATATCAATGTTATGTATCTGATGTTAGCTGCCCTGAGCCCGACTTCGGCCGGAGAGGGCGGGATATAAATAAAAGTTTATTTTTACTTATTATTATTCCTTTGTAAGAAAATATGAAATAACGTAAACCCATTTTTTGCAGGCAAAAAATAAATAAATCAAAAATCAATGGGGGGGTGACAAGAAATTTTCCGCACCGGGTACCACCTGACCTTCCTACGCCTCGGGGGGGGGGATGAACGAATTCCTATGCCCCACAAATAACCCAGAGATGCATTTTAAATAAAAGGACACATTCTACTCATGTAAAAACACGCTGATTCCCAGACCGTCCGTGGGCCGGATTGAGAAAGCAATTGGGCCGCATCCGGCCCACGGGCCTTAGGTTGCCTACCCCTGGTTTATACCAACAGTCTGATCTTCAACTTCTTCTTCTTCTACATTTTATCCTATTAGAGAAGTTTCAAAACAGTCAGACTAAAACATTGCAACAAAAGCATATCACAGTTTGAACAGAACAGAAACAGGAAAACGTAAGTCACAGGACAGATAAATATCTGATACCAACTAGTGCATGGGAAGTTGCTGGGCTAGTGAATTCATCTCATTTTTGCCTTCACAATATTGTTGGTTCTTCCCAAACAGCAAATTTATTTTTAAAAAACCTTCCCCGAAAGCAAGAGAGATCATCCACCAAGTAGCATCAAGGCCCAGATCCTATGCTGAGCTTTCGAAGGCCTAAGTAAACACTCAAGTAGTTGTCGTGAAACAATCCATGAGCAGCCTGTTCAGTTTTTAAAGAGAAAAAACAACAACTGTGGACTGCAAATAAATGTTTAAAGTAATAGAAATAGAAATACTTTATTGTCACTGTACCACATGTTTACAGTGAGATTAAATGAGCCCCCTCCCCCCACAATCTCTCAGTCCTTGTCACACTCTGTGTGCTGTCGTACTACCACCAACCCCGAACGTCAGCTGCAATGTTGCTGTCTTCCATTCAGCAGCCTCACGGCCCACGGGTAGAAACTGTTCTTTAACCTGTTGGTGCGGCTTATCATGTTTCTATATCTCCTGCCCGAGGGCAGGGGATTAAAAAGGTGCTGGCCAGGGTGTGAGTCATCCCTGAGAAAGTTCCTCGCTCTTCTGAGGCAACGGTCTCTCGCTATAACATCCAGCGGACTCAGGGGACAGCCCACGATAGCCTGTGCTATCTTCACCACCCTCCGTAGGGACTCTCTGTCCATGGCTGTCAAGCCAGCATACCACAAAGTGTATTGTAAAGTGTGTTGTAAAGTGCATTATACAAATGTGACACTAGATGGCGATGGCGAGCTATGACAAATCCAATATATATTTTTCAAAACGTTATTTTAAAAAGCATTTTCGCAACGTTTTTAATATGTCTCTAGATTCCCCCTGTGTTGAACAGGGGCAATTTGGAGTGAAGAAGTGTGCAACTGTTTCTCTGTAGTTTTTCCAGTCCAAATGGCTCCCCCTCCTCTTCCCCCATGAGATTTCAAATGGCTCTTTGTCGATTGAGAGGAAGGAAGCTTCCAAATGGGTCTTGAGATCAGCGCTCCCAACCGGGCAGTTTCACGGCACAAATATGAAAAGCACATTCGACTGAAAAAAACGTATAGGGAGAGCCGCTGATAAAATCCATTAAGAGCCTGACGGAATGAAAAGTCTTTAGAGCCCATTTGAAGGCTGCAGGAAAGGGGTGGCAATTCCGTCGCCTGCCAATAGTCTTGTAAAGTCATGGAAGAGAATGTTCTGGCATAGGACTCCAACTTGCAATTTGATATGCTACCTTCACTCATAGCTGTCAACTTTCGGATTTGAAAATAAGGGATTTTTTCAAACTTTCGGATTTGAAAATAAGGGATGCCGCGAGGGCGGTGCAATGGCACCAAGTAGCCTCGCCACCCTGCGCTCCAGAGGCTGCGCGTGAACGGGTGAGCGAAAGAGCGAGCGCGTAGACGGCAGGCAAGCTGTCTGTCTGGTTGGGCGTGAGGGTCTGGCTGCACAAGGCATGCAAGCTCCGCCCCCAGTCGGTCTCAGACTCCTTATTGGCAGCCGAGCAACGCAGCTGAGGAGCCTCCCTGGCCGGCAGGGAGGGAGAGGAGCTGCTTCCTTTGAAATCCGGGGAATTTAAGGGATATCAACAATCCGGGATAGCAGCGGGAAACGGCATTGGAATAAGGGAGTTTCCCGCCAAAAAAGGGAGGGTTGACAGCTATGCCTTCACTGCTGCCTCTGATCTCTACATTGGCCCTCGAAAGCTGTACGCTAGCATTTGATGCACTAAATGTATGGATTCCATTTGCTTTTCTTTCTTTTTTTAGTGTGTGTACCTCTGTCAAACTGCAGATGTCTGTTTTTTTCTTTCAGTCATCAGGCTGTAAGATCATTGTTCCACACCCAGATGAGGTGGGTTGGCCTTGAAACCATGATATTTCCCCTTTCACTCCTATCCCGCTCGAACACCTCCCGTACAGAACCCCAAAGTCCCACAGGCAGTAATAACCAAGTTATAAAGATGACTATCAGTGCATTGGTTTGACTCTATGCAAAGTCCCACTAAACCCAACCCTTCATTTTGTAACCCCTGCATTTGTAGAGTCTTTTTTATTTATTTATAAAAAAGTAGTCATTATGACAATAATTCCCTCTCTCCTCTGACAAACTGCCCCATACCTCTTAATGCCTGCTCCAATTTATTTTTCTCTCCTGTCCTTTCAGCGGCAATGATAGCATGAGAATTTCTAACGATGGTAGTGTAACCGTAGTAGATCCAGTAGATCTTTTATTACACAAGCAAATAATGTGGCATTGTCTGATACTCTGATTTTGGCTGCATTGACAAACACATTTTGGCACCTGTTTAGAATTACAAAACGTTAAAAGCGATTAAAATGGCAAAAGCCGCAGGTGTAGCTGAAAGCTACAATATCAGTTTAGCTCAGTGATGGCTAACCTTGACACTCCAGATGTTTTGGAACTACAACTCCCATCATCCCTAGCTAACAGGATCAGTGGTCAGGGATGATGGGAGTTGTAGTCCCAAAACTTCTGGAGTGTCAAGGTTAGCCATCACTGGTTTAGCTAGTTCTAGGCCACAAGGCGACACCTGTTTCGGCTGAGGTCTTCCAAGCAAAGATCAGCCCTCTTGGTGGATCCTCTTTCTGCATTTGGGAATGAGTAGGTGTAGATCCCATGGGGACAATCCAGCCAAAGTTAAGTACTTAAAAAAAATATATGTCTAATTTTACGTATTAACTAAATAACACAATAAATGCTAAATTTCATTTATTTCAATGGAAGAGAGTTGAGCACATGGTGTCTTGGACTGGCTAGATGCAGAGGAATGGTGGAAGGAAGCAACTGGGGAACCCCTCCCCCCCAGGGAAGAAAGCTCAGAGACTGGGGAGCGGTGGTGGGACAGTGATCAGTAATCAGAGGGAGAAGAGGGAACAGATCCAGAGCCAGTGTGGTGTAGTGGTTAAGAGTGGTAGACTCGTAATCTGGTGAACTGGGTTCGTGTCCCCGCTCCTCCACATGCAGCTGCTGGGTGACCTTGGGCTAGTCACACTTCTCTGAAGTCTCTCAGCCTCACTCACCTCACAGAGTGATTGTTGTAGGGGAGGAAGGGAAAGGAGATTGTGAGCCAGTTTGAGACTCCTTAGGGTAGTGATAAAGCGGGATATCAAATCCAAACTCTTCTTCTTCTTCTTCAGATTGGGAGGAGGAGGTGTCGGAAGCTGAAGAGGCAACAGGGTTTAGTGAGCAGGAAGAGGCTGTGGCAGAGTGCAGTTCAGACTCTGAGACAGAAGCAGAGGCTGGGGAGGAGCGGGGCAGGGTGCTGAAGAAGTGAGGGTGTCTCCTCCTCCTGTGGTGACCAGCTCCCCTCCCCCTGGTCTCCCAGAACATGGAGAGGAATGGAGAGGGCAGAGCAAAGAGAGAGAAGGCAGAAGAGCCTAAGGTTGCTTGGGGAAAGAGGAGATTTGGGGAGCTGTAGAAAGGAGAGGACCTACAGTCCTTGCAAGCTTCTTCATTGGGGGCAAAACCTACAGGGAAGAGTTGCTATGCTCATGGGCTTGAGCGGTTTTGTTTCTTTGAACAAAGATTTAACTCCATTGACACCTTGTGAGCTATTGCTGACCTGTCCCTGACTCCTTTCTTGACACCTGGCGAACTCTCCCTACTGAAATCAACGTGTGATCTTCTTCTTTTAATCCTTTGCCATTCATTTCACATTACAATTTTCTGGTGTGCTCACCCTTGCCACTGGCTCCCTTTGTAATGATAACAAAAATTAATAAACCCAAGCACCTCAGTGAAGAGGGAGGGAATAACTGGCAAGAGAGGGAGAGCCAGTGTGGTGTAGTGGTTAAGAGCGGTAGACTCGTAATCTGGGGAACCGGGTTCGCGTCTCCTCTCCTCCACATGCAGCTGCTGGGTGACCTTGGACTAGTCACACTTCTTTGAAGTCTCTTAGCCTCACTCACCTCACAGAGTGTTTGTTGTGGGGGAGGAAGGGAAAAGGAGATTGTTAGCCGCTTTGAGACTCCTTCGGGTAGTGATAAAGCGGGATATCAAATCCAATCTCCTCTTCTTCTTCTTCAACCAATTACAAGTAGTTTAAAAATACATGCTTAGAAGGGCGAAGTCCTCTGGGCAGGCTGGTCCACGTGCTTTTGAATGTGGAAGCAAGCATGTCAACCTTCTGCCACTGGTTACCTCCTCCCTTTGCAATGAGGGGAGAGATTTGGAGGCTGTGAAAACTGTAAGGGTTATTCCATTCATTCCTGGTGGTCAGGGCCGGTCCAAGACATTTTGGCACCCGAGGCGAACCACAAAATGGCATCCCCCCCACCCCACCAGGGAAGAAGGGATGGGTGAAGTTCTGCACTGGGGACAAGCAGGGGAATCAAATCAATCTTACCAGATGGTTGAAGTGGGAATCAAAGGCTGTTGGTGGCGGGGGTGGGTGGGGTGGAGCCTAGGGATGGGAGGAGACCAGCAGTGCATCCTATTTGCCCGTGGGGGGCGCTACCAAGGAGTTGGCAGGCCCTCCAAGGAGTGCCCCACAGCTGCCCGAGGTGGTTGGCTCAGCTTGGCTCATGGGTGCCAAGCAGGCTGTCAAAACTCCAATTGTTTAAAAGGGAAACAGTTGCTTGAGAGCCAGTGTGGTGTAGTGGTTAAGAGCGGTAGACTTGTAATCTGGGGAACCGGGTTCGCTTCCCCGCTCCTCCACATGCAGCTGCTGGGTGACCTTGGGCCAGTCACACTTCTCTGAAGTCTCTCAGCCCCTCTCACCTCACAGAGTGTTTGTTGTCGGGGAGGAAGGGAAAGGAGATTGTTAGCCGCTTTGAGACTAACATACCTGAAGGCAGCCCTGTTTAGGGAAGTTTTTAATCTGTAACATGTTAATGTATTGTTTTTTAATATTTGCTGGAAGCCGCCCAGAGTGGCTGGGGAGACCCAGCCAGATGGGCGGGGTACAAATAATAAATTATTATTATTATTATTATTATTATTATTATTATTATTTGGGTAGTGATAAAGTGGGAAATCAAATCCAAACTCTTCTTCTTCTTCTTCTTGCATGTCTCTAGAATAGCTGGTTGTAAAAAAAAATGGCCTTTGTTGGGAGATGTTGCATGCTTGAAACTTAAGTCTCCGCAACTAACACACTGTTGTCTTTTTAAACCTGTGTGTATCTAATTATGAACATGGTTGATGTGGCATGCAAAGGGACATCCCTTTAAAAAAAGAAGACTGGTGCTTTCAATTGAAAAGTTGTGATTGAATTTGAGTGCACTGTGGCAGATGTTTGCTATTGGTCTCTGCAAATCAGGGCTGGGGGAACACCATCATCTTTGACCATTAGCTAGGCTGGCTAAAAATGATGGGAGTTGATGTTCAGCATCTGGAAGTCCACCAGTTCCCTGGTCCTGCAGCAAATGAGCAAGCCCTCATAGATATGTATTCTTCATCTCCCCGACAAATCTAGGGTCCTAATGAACTGTTATGGGGTAGCACTGTTGAAACTAAACAGCTGTGGACCTGGTCAGGGAACCTCGTGCGGGCCTTCCTGAGCTTTTCAAGAAAGAGCAGGTTACATATGCCTAAAATAAATGAATTTTTAAAAAATTAAACAACCCTTGTGGTACCTAGGTTCAGGTAGGTAGCCGTGTTGGTATGATACAGTTGAAATATATATAAAAATTTAAAAAAAATTGTCCAGTAGCACCTTAGAGACCAACTAACTTTGTTCTTGGTATAAGCTTTCGTGTGCATGCACATTTATTCAGATACACACTGAATCTGAATCTATACACTGTATCTGAAGAAGTGTGCATGCACACGAAATCTTGTGGCACCTGAAAGTCTAGCACATTTACCATGGCATAAGCTTTTGTGGTCTCTGTCCCACAATAATAAAATTGCCATAATAAATGTGTCAGTCTTTAACTTGCCAAAGACTCTTTATTTGCGGCAACAGGCTAACACGGCTAAAAGGTAAAGGTAAAGGGACCCCTGACCATTAAGTCCAGTCGTGGACGACTCTGGGGTTGCGGCGCTCATCTCGCTTTATTGGCCGAGAGCCAGCGTACAGCTTCCAGGTTATGTGGCCAGCATGACTAAGCCACTTCTGGCGAACCAGAGCAGCGCACGGAAATGCCGTTTACCTTCCCGCTGCAGCGGTTCCTATTTATCTACTTGCACTTTGACGTGCTTTCGAACTGCTAGGTGGGCAGGAGCTGGGACCGAGCAACGGGAGCTCACCACGTCACAGGGATTCGAACCGCTGACCTTCTGATCAGTAAGCCCTAGGCTCTGTGGTTTAACCCACAGCGCTACCCCTCTGGAAATTAAGGGGAAAGGTGGGGGGAAACTGAAAGATCTTTACATGCAACATGCTTAGAAGAATTGCAGCTGAAAATATTTGACCCCATTCTGCAATCTGTGGAGTCCCAAAATCTATTCAAGCACCCCTCTTGAAATGACAATATGTTTCGGATGGTATGATACAAAAACACAGAGATGTGCTTGAAATGGAGATCTTTCAAAATTCTTTTTTATGGAGGGCATGATGTACCTGTGAGGATAGCCCAAATGCTGGCATTCCCATGGGGGACAAAATAACAACGTTTTCTTTCCACATTCCCCATGCGTTCTCTCAAGCTTGATGCCCTTGTCCTAGAGAATGATTTGATGGTACATCAGTTCAGCTGCTAAAGCTAAGGGAGTCTGCCTTGAGTAATGCATGGAGGTCCAGGCGGATTCAAATTTCATAAATAAATGGGATTCCTCTGGTGACACTGGTGTCCAGCTGTGCAAAGGCTCAGCTTCTTACCACATAATCTGGGTGACCCATGTCCTAAAATCAAACCCAGTGCTACCTACAAGTGATTTTCTGGTTGGAAAGGAAATTTGGAAATGATGCTGCGAGAGGGAAGGTGCTGGCAGAAATATGAGCTGTGTGCGTGAGCAGCAAAAATAGAAACCCACTGAACAGAAAATACATATTGGTGCTCTGAGCATATGGTCAAGGCTGTATGTATGCTGTGATCATATGGAAGCCCAGAAAATGAATGAAATGTTCCATTAGTTCAAGCTTCCTCAATCTCGGCCCTCCAGATGTTTTGGGACTACAACTCCCATCATCCCTAGCTAACAGGACCAGTGGTCAGGGATGATGGGAATTGTAGTCTCAAAACATCTGGAGGGCCGAGTTTGAGGAAGCCTGCATTAGTTGCACAACTAAGGCAGCTTTCAGTTTAAAGCAACAGCTCTGATTTCTGATCCCTTGTGATGTACTCTAGCAGAAGCAGGGGGAATGAGTGAGGTAGGGGAAAAGCCGAATTAAGTATGCAAAATAACAAACCCCACCAACATTTTCTTGATTTGCATACATTTATGCAGGTAGCCAGGGGATGCGGGTGGCGCTGTGGGTTAAACCACAGAGCCTAGGACTTGCCGGTCAGAAGGTCGGCGGTTTGAATCCCCGCGACGCGGTGAGCTCCCGTTGCTCGGTCCCAGCTCCTGCCAACCTAGCAGTTCGAAAGCACGTTAAAGTGCAAGTAGATAAATAGGTACCACTACGGCGGGAAGGTAAACGGCGTTTCCGTGCGCTGCTCTGGTTCGCCAGAAGTGGCTTAGTCATGCTGGCCACATGACCCGGAAGCTGTACGCCGGCTCCCTCGGCCAGTAAAGTGAGATGAGCGCGCAACCCCAGAGTCGTCAGCAAATGGACCTAACAGTCCGGGGTACCTTTACCTTTTATGCAGGTAGCCAAATACAGCCTTCCTTCTTGCAGGATTTGTGTTACCTTGGTGCAGGGTTTTGTTTGTGTGGAAAGGATGCACAGCTCTGGGAAGTAAACCTTCCGTCCTTGGCATCGTGGGTGGTGGTGGGTCACTCCTGATATCTTTATTACTGGAAAGCTACACAGACAAGTCTCTGGTGTTTATCTGGCGCTGCCTCTTTGCTTGTTTGACACCAGGATCGAGCTGCGTGCTCTGGGTAAGATCTCCGTTGGGGAAGAGCTGACTGTTTCCTATGTAGATTTCCTCAATGCCAGTGAAGACAGAAGGCAGCAGCTGAAGAAGCAGTATTATTTTGACTGCACCTGTGAGCATTGCCAAAAAGGGATCAAAGACGACCTGATGCTGGCTGTGAAAGAGGGGAATGAAAAGGTATGTGGCTGAGCTTGAACTAGTTCCTTCTTAAAATGAATTTCTGAGCTCTGGCTGGTGTACATAATCAGGAATGTAATTGATCCTGGAGTATTGGAGGCGGTTGGAGGATGGATGGCGGCTAACAGATTGAGGTTGAATCCTGACAAGACAGAAGTACTGTTTTTGGGGGACAGGGTGCGAGCTGGTGTGGGGGACTCACTGGTCCTGAATGGGGTAACTGTGCCCCTGAAGGACCAGGTGCGCAGCCTGGGAGTCACTTTGGACTCGCAGCTGTCCATGGAGGCGCAGGTTAATTCTGTGTCCAGGGCGGCTGTCTACCAGCTCCATCTGGTACGCAGGCTGAGACCCTACCTGCCCGCAGACTGTCTCGCCAGAGTGGTGCATGCTCTGGTTATCTCCCGCTTGGACTACTGCAATGCGCTCTACGTGGGGCTACCTTTGAAGGTGACCCGGAAAGGGCAATTAATCCAGAATGCGGCAGCTAGACTGGTGACTGGGAGTGACCGCCGGGACTACGTAACACCGGTCCTGAGAGAGCTACATTGGCTCTCAGTACGTTTCCGAGCACAATTCAAAGTGTTGGTGCTGACCTTTAAAGCCCTAAACGGCCTCGGTCCTGTATACCTGAAGGAGCGTCTCCACCCCCACTGTTCAGCCCGGACACTGAGATCCAGCGCCGAGGGCCTTCTGGCGGTTTCCTCACTGCGAGAAGCAAAGCTACAGGGAACCAGGCAGAGGGCCTTCTCGGTAGTGGCGCCCGCCCTGTGGAACGCCCTCCCAGCAGAGGTTAAAGCGATAAACAACTATCCAACATTTAGAAAATACCTGAAGGCAGCCCTGTTTAGGGAAGTTTTTAACCTGTGATATTTTAATGTATTGTTTTTTAATATTTGCTGGAAGCCGCCCAGAGTGGCTGGGGAGACCCAGCCAGATGGGCAGGGTACAAATAATAAATTATTATTATTATTATTATTATTATTATTATTATTATTATTATTATTATATTTCTAATGAAAGGATAATTGGGTTGCCAGCTGGGCACTTTTGGAAGAGTCTGACAGGAAGAGCTAAAGAAGCACATTTGAATCGTTTCCCCTTGCCTCTTGCAGCCATCCAAGGAAGTGGTGAAGGACGTCATCCAGTTCTCCAAGGAAACCCTGGAAAAGATTGATGAGGCTCGTACCGAAGGGATATACCACCAAGTGAGTCACAAAAGGTCCACTTCTTATTAATGTGTTGAGGAAACCCAGACAATTGTATCTCATGTCTACATTATTATTATTATTATTATTTTTAAATCTTTATTAAATCTTCATTTGTAATATACATACATAACATTACACTTAACACACCAAACAACCACAAACTACACACAAAAACTCTTACAATTATTCCAATATGAAAAAAGAAAAACAATACAAAATTCTGATAAACTTAATTAAATGTAGTTCATTAAATGTAATTATCTACTTCCCTATTCCATCTCTCCTTTGATTCACAATATTGGTGTTAAATTTATCTACTTTAGCTCTGGCAACACTTATTCAATCAATATTCCATATTGCCTCACTATACATGATTTAAAACAAAATAAAAAAAATTCCTTCCAGTAGCACCTTAGAGACCAACTGGTCTCTAAGGTGCTACTGGAAGAATTTTTTTTATTTTGTCCAATATAGAGAGCTGAAGGGCACTGTTGGCATTTGATGGCATACACAATGTTAGACGATGAGCAATTAAATAGTCCTGGGATGGTATGATGTTCCTTTCTGCGTGTGGTTTGTCCTAGGTTGTAAAGCTGTGTCGGGAGTGTCTGGACAAGCAGGACCCAGTGCTGGGAGACACAAACCTTTACCTACTCCGGATCCTCAGCATCATGTCGGAAGTTCTCTCTTACCTCCAGCTCTTTGACGAGGCAGCTGGATATTCAAAACGAATGGTGGATGGTTACATGTATGCATATCCATTTTATTCATTTATTTGGAATATTTCTAGGCTGCTAAAAGTTACCGGATATTGTAGCAGTGCACAGCCACAATAAAAACACAACAAATAAAAATGATTTAGAAACAGTTTTCCGAAATGAAACATGATGCTGACTGCATCTGCAAGCCAACTAATAATAATAATAATAATAATAATAATAATAATAATAATAATAATAATAACAATTTATTATTTATACCCCGCCCATCTGGCTGGGTTTCCCCAGCCACTCTGGGCGGCTTCCAACAGAGCATTAAAATACAATAATCTATTAAACATTAAAAGCCTCCCTAAACAGGGCTGCCTTCAGATGTCTTCTTAAGGTCTGGTAGTTGTTGTTCTCTTTGACCTCTGATGGGAGGGCGTTCCACAGGGCGGGTGCCACTACCGAGAAGGCCCTCTGCCTGGTTCCCTGTAACTTGGCTTCATGCAGCGAGGGAACCGCCAGAAGGCCCTCGGCACTGGACCTCAGTGTCCGGGCTGAACGATGGGGGTGGAGATGCTCCTTCAGGTATACTGGACCGAAGCCATTTAGGGCTTTAAAGGTCAGCACCAACACTTTGAATTGTGCTCAGAAACGTACTCATCTTTCTGTAACAACAGGGGAGCTTTAAAGCTGTCTGCATCAATGAAAACTGTACAATGTCATAACCTGCTTAGGTTCACCGGGCAGTGCCACCCTTTCTCTGCTCTTCCGTGACTTATTTTCATATATAAACAATGCAGTTAATATATTCCGTGTTGCCAGTAATGCTTGTTTTTATGATGCTACCAAAATGTCCACCATCAGGTCAAGTATGTGTGTTTTTTGTCCAGCGTCTCTCTCTTGGGCATGAACTGAGTAGGTGCGCAATTCATAGTGATCTATTCCTGTTTTACCCAGGGTCCCCTGTTGGGGCAGTTTGGACCGAGGGCTGGTGGCAAAGCTGTCCGCAAGTGAAGTAATGGAGTCAACTCAGTGGAAGGGACAGGGGAGGCATCAATGCTATGGGGGCCAGCGACAGAGCAAGCCGATTGGGCTCCTGGGGCAGCGCATGTGCCCTGCGCCCAGGAGTGGGGCGAGCTGGGGCAGGATGCTCCGTGGGGCCTCTGAAGAGTCTGCCTGCCTCCTCCCACTCAGCCGCCCTCATAGCTGTCAACTTTCGGATTTGAAAATAAGGGATTTTTTCAAACTTTCGGATTTGAAAATAAGGGATTTTTTCAAACTTTCGGATTTGAAAATAAGGGATGCCGCGAGGGCGGTGCAATGGCACCAAGTAGCCTCGCCACCCTGCGCTCCAGAGGCTGCGCGCGAACGGGTGAGCGAAAGAGCGAGCGTGTAGACGGCAGGCAGGCAGGCTGTCTGTCTGTTTGGGCGTGAGGGTCTGGCTGCACAAGGCATGCAAGCTCCACCCCCAGTCGGTCTCAGACTCCTTATTGGCAGCCGAGCAACGTAGCTGAGGAGTCTCCCTGGCCGGCAGGGAGGGAGAGGAGCTGCTTCCTTTGAAATCCGGGAAATTTAAGGGATATCAACAATCTGGGATAGCAGCAGGAAACGGCATTTGAATAAGGGAGTTTCCTGCAAAAAAAGGGAGGGTTGACAGCTATGGCTGCCATACAGCTGAGGGGGAGGCGGCAGGCAGACGAAGCCACCGCACTCCCAGGAGAGACGCGTGGCTCGGGCGCATTGCAGGCCCCGCAGTGAGTGCCGCCTGGCATTTTGACACCCCCCTCAGTGGTGACACCCAGGGTTGACCGCCTCCCCTTCCTCCACCCCTGATGGGGGCTAAATCTCCCCCATGGTCCTGGTGATTTGAGAGTCTGGGGCAGGAGGCAGGCTTCCCCCACCTTCCTACGGCATCCTAGACTGTAACTGTTTACTAATCCCTTAGCAATTACTGGGAGCCGTAGAGAATAAAGTCTATCGCTGTCTGCATCATCCAATCTTTGCTCATCACCAGCCAATCCAACCTTTATGTAGTCATGTGCTAAATCCCTGGGAACTAGCTGCTTGTCTTTATGCATCCCAAAGATCTGTGAAATTTCATTGGCAGGATCCCAAGGGGCTCCAGGATTTCACCCTCCCATAACCATTTACCCCACCTTAAGCTTAGTATGTTCACTTTTTGAATACCTATCCATCCGTTCAGCTTGCGCCCCCAACCATTCAAGATCACCGCTTCCAAGACATGGTCCAAAGGCAGGGGCGTAGCAAGGGGGCGGGGGGGGCGGGCTGCCCCGGGCAGCGCCCTGGTGGGGGTGACACTCGGGGCGGGGCCCCCGCAGCCGCCCTGCGCTTTTTCTTTTTTAAAAAAAGGCTATTTTCAGCGCTGCCGGGGCGGAGCCGCAGGGGTGGCTAGTGAGGACGGGGGTCATGTTTGTCGCTGATGTGACACCCCCCCCCTCGCTGGCCACCCCTGCGGCTCCGCCTCGGCAGTGCCGAAAATAGCCTCCCCCCCGCTTTCAGCGACTTTTTTTCCGCCGCTAGGCTCCCTGGGCGGAGCCGCGGCATGGAGGTGTCACCCCCTCCTGGCTGGCCTGCCCCTCTCCTCCATGCCGCGGCTCCACCCAGGGAGCCCAGCGGCGGAAAAAGCCGCTGAAAGGGGGGGGGAGGAAAACAAAGCAGGCACTTGAAAGCACTTGCTTTGTCTCCCCCCCCTTCAGCGGCTTTTTTCACCGCCGCATGGGGCAAGGGACGGAGGCGTCGCTCCGTGCGCATATGCGTCGTGACGTCATGTGCACGGAGCGACGCCCTGCCCCCAGGGGTGCTGCTTGGCTTGCCGCCCCCGGTAGCCAAGCGGCACGCTACGCCCCTGTCCAAAGGCACATGGTTGTGTAGTCCTAGAGACCTAGCATAACTTTCCATCCATTATGGCGGCTATAGTCATTGGTGGAAGAAAGGATGGAGTCAAACCTCCTTCTTCGGACTGAGCCCTCCCATGAAGCAAATCGCCACATCTCCAACAAGCTGGAAACCCAGGCCAGAAGCAACATATATGCCCCAACACTGATTTGCAAATGTCAAGTGGCTTCCTCGTGTATTTCCCCTAGGAAACTCTACCACCCAAACAACGCACAGCTTGGGATGGCCCTCATGAGAGCGGGAGTGACTCACTGGCATGCTGGCCTCATTGAAGCGGGCCATGGGATGATATGCAAAGCCTACGCTATTCTTCTGGTGACCCATGGCTCCACCCACCCAATTACCAAAGATTTGGAGGTAAGTGACTAGTGGTATTGTGAGGCTCCAGCCAGGTTTGCTTGAACGTACAGTGGTACCTTTAGTTACGAACTTACCGTATTTTTCGCTCCATAAGACGCACCTGAACATAAGACGTACCTAGTTTTTAGAGGAGGAAAGGGGGAAAGCCCTGGTTTTTTGAAGATCAGCTCAAAGTGGTGCAGATTCTTTTGCAAAGGGAAAAGCCCTGCTTTTTTGAGGATCAGCTGAAAGTGGTGCAGCTTCTTTTGCAAAGAGGAAAAGCCCCGTTTTTATGGGGTTCAACTCACAGTTTGCAGCTTCTAGTCCTGCAGGTAAGGGAGCCATTTCTACAGTTTCCAGACAGATAATCTAATCAGCCAGTCCCATGTTGCTGGGGAAACAAACAGCCTCCCTCTGCATTCAACAACGGAGGCCTGGGCAAGGGGGTGGGGCTGGAAAGGGAGCCTTATCTCTCTCCCCGATCGCTTGCTAAACAGCTGTTCAGCGGCTTCTTTTCAACACCCTCTTCTCACTTTGTAAAAAAAGAGCACAATCTGCTTTTGGCCCCTAGACAATTTGGCTCCAGGGACCATGCATTCGCTCCATAAGAAGCACAGACATTTCCCCTTACTTTATAGGAGGGAAAAAGTGCGTCTTATGGAGCGAAAAATACAGTAATTCGTTCCGGAGGTCCGTTCTTAACCTGAAACTGTTCTTAACTAGAGGCGTGCTTTCGCTAATGGGGTCTCCGGCGCGCGATTTCCGTTCACATCCTGGGGCAAAGTTCTCAACTCGAGGTAACTCTTCCAGGTTAGCGGAGTTTGTAACCTGAAGCGTTTGTAACCTGGGGCGTTTGTAACTCAAGGTACCACTGTATTAGGAGATTGTTCATGGGGAGAACAAATGATGTTGGAGACCCTCGAAACTGGTTCTCCCTGCCAGCTGCTCCAAGTGGCAAATTGTTTCCAGGCATCCGTCTGGCATGTGCATTAGCTACAGCCATTCAGCTCTGTTCACACACGCGCAAGGGCCAGACGGACTGCATAAACGATCCAAGTGAGTACTTGACCTTGCAATATTTACAGCAGGGATTACAACTCCCATCTGTCCCAGGCAGCATGGCCAATGGTCAGGGATTATGGGAATTATAGTGCTGGAGCATGAAGGACCACAGCTGAGTCACCCATGATTTATAGGGGCCCCAAATATAGCAGTCTGTAATGCAAGAAATTATTATTATTATTATTATTATTAGTTCTTCTATACTGCCTTTCATCCAAGGATCACAGGGCGGTTTACAATACGAAAACACAAAAGACATACCATAGTAGCAAACAAAAACATTAACACCCTCCACACACAATAACACCCCCACTACCTGTGTTCGAAATTCGCCAGGCCACTTGCGACCAAGCAAAGATGCCCGGGTGCCTGGATGGTACCTGACATCTCCACCATCTTGGAGGTGCATGCCTGGGGATCCTTGGGTCTTGGCTGCTTCAACACACTGGCAACACCTCCTGTAGAATTATATCCGCTATATTTTATCTGCACAGTCAGAATGAATTGCAGGAACCAAAAAACTCGTATTGAAAAATACGACTTCCGAGTTGGCTGGCCCCCCAAAATGGCAACAAGGCATTCCGTTTTGGCAACTGTAACCCTGATTTAAGCAGCCATTTGGCACCTAGCTTGTATATCTGAGTTTCTAACACTGTCCACTAAACGCTCTGTCCGTAGCCTGACCAGTGGGATCTCAACTTGAATAGAAGAGCATGTTTCTGTGGGATGTAAACACACAGAGCAGTCAAACACAACACTGCTAGAGTGGACATGAAGGTGTCTCAGTCCTCCAGCCATAACTTCCTGTTTACCTGGACTGAGACAACTTCCCCTATGTAACTGAAGGTGGGAGTGGCTTCACCTGGGCAGGTTAGGACAAAACCACAGGTCAGCGGCCATTTCCTTCTCTTGGATTGGGACTTCAAGCAAGCAACATCTTAGAGCAGAGATGGGCTCTTGGCTTCCAAGAGGGCCCAAATGGAGCCTTCTCCCACATGGAGAGTCTCAACATGTACATATATTTTCTAAGCTTAAGTCTGCCTTCATCTGGGATCTTATTGTGACCATTTGATGTCTGTGAGTAAACGTTTTTACATGCTTTTATAGAAGACTTGTGTAGTGTCTTTTTTTGAAGAGGGATAAAGGGGAAATACCAGGAAACTATTTTACAGAGGTTTAAACTAACCTGAGCAACCTTCCGCTGTGTGATTTAAAAGGGGAATGTAACTCTGCTGACTTAGTTGGAACTTGTAAACACAAGTTGGGATAGGATATCTCAAGCAATATATCCTCATCCACATTCCAAACATTACCACAGTTTCTAACTGTAGGGGCTAAATGAGAGTTACACTGGCCTTTATTAGTTTGCATAGCCCCTAAGAGCAATTGCTTGCTGTATGACTAGCAGAAGCAACGTGAACGATGGAAGACTAGCATAATGAAATGCTGACGGCGGATTTTTTAAAAACTTGGTTTTTGCACAGAGGATGTACAACGCGTAGTATGACAAGGCAAAGTGTTAGCAGTTTGCGAAGGAAACTGGGTTTCAAGGTTCAGGGCTTCCTCACGCACCGCAAACAGAGCAGGATCCTGACTCTCAAGAAATTAGCTTTGTGTCTCATGGGCCCTTCTTTGTCTCCATCCTTTCAGGCCATGCGCGTTCAGTCAGAGATGGAGCTGCGCATGTTCCAAGATAATGAGTTTATGTACTACAAGATGCGAGAGGCAGCTCTTCAGAACCAAACAATCCAGGTCATGCCTGAGCCCGCCGCCAACGAGATTTCACCTGGCATCTTCCAGAAGAAATAAGAATGGGGTTGCTGGCCGGCCTGGAGGTGTCTTGTTGAATTCCGACGGCTGGTGCAAAATCAGCCGTTTTGGTTCTGAACAGGAAGAAAGTGCCAAGGAAAGTGGGGGTTTGGTTCTGAATGTTCAGATCTCCTGAGGACAGCACCAGAGAGACATGGTTTTTCTACATGCCCAGCAGGTTGAGTTAGAAACATTTCACAGGAGGAGTCAAAGCCTACATTCACTCATTTCGATGATCAATAAAGTTATTATGACACATGTGGCTTCAACACTTGTTTCATTCACTTGTGTTTGGCTTACTTATGGAAGAACATCACTTTGCCATCCATCTCAGATGGAGGTTACATTTGTACACTTATTCCTTAACAAGCATTTGAGCATAGCTGTCAACCCTCCCTTTTTTTGCAGGAAACTCCCTTATTCCAAAGCCGTTTCCCGCTGCTAACCCGGATTGTTGATATCCCTTAAATTTCCCGGTTTTCAAAGGAAGCAGCTCCTCTCCCTTCCTGCCGGCCAGGGAGGCTCCTCAGCTGCGTTGCTCGGCTGCCAATAAGGAGTCTGAGACCAACTGGGGGGCGGAGCTTGCATGCCTTGTGCAGCCAGACCCTCACGCCCAACCAGACAGACAGCCTGCCTGCCGTCTACGCGCTCGCTCTTTCGCTCACCCGTTCACGCGCAGCCTCTGGAGCACAGGGTGGCGAGGCTACTTGGTGCCATTGCACCGCCCTCGCGGCATCCCTTATTTTCAAATCCGAAAGTTGACAGCTATGCATTTGAGTGTTAAGATGTTGCCTTAAGTGTGCCCCAAGTACCACCCCTCATTTGCACCAGGCATAATGGCAACCGGAATACCATTTAGCTCATGTCAGGGGTCTGCAAGCCAGATCCATCCCACAGAGATCCTCCGTGGGCCGGACTGGCGCAGCGCGATGCCAAAAATAGCTTCTGCGCATGTGCAGATGCTGAAAAACACGTCTGTGCATGTCTGCAGCGTGAAAATCGCTTCTGCGCATGCCAAGACACCGAAAATTGTGTCTGCACAGAAGCGATTTCCAGCGTCTGCGCATGTGTAGAAGCGATTTCCGGAGCCGTGGAAGAGAGTCCCCGTGTTGCGTTGCGCCAGTTTAGCGCAGTGCGCCGGGACTCGCCGAGCGGGCGGCTCGGTTCTGGGGCAGCTCATGGGCCGGTTAAATGGCCTCCGCGGGCCGCTTCCGGCCATGGGCCGCACATCGCCGACCCCTGGCTTAGGTTTTCAGAAGATAACAAATCTGGGGATTCTCAGTTAAAGCAGCATTTACTTCCACTTCGTGCCTTCCTTTTTCTGGCTGAATGTCTGTCCTAGCAAAGTTATCCAGCTTTTCTGATGACCTTATGGGTGTTCAAAAACGACACTGCTGCCATGGGCTGCCGTATGTCTGGAGTTTTCCGGACATTAGCCAATTTCTGAGCAGACATTGCTTACGGCTGCAGTATTCCTATATGTCCAGAAAATTCCAGACGTATGGCAACCCTATAATAAATCCTGTTAAGTTGGGAGAGAGTCCCAACCTGACTCTAACTGTTGCTCTGGACGCTCTTGTCTTTGATAGCTGTCTCCCGTAGACCAATAATGACGGCAACGAAGAGGCGTTTGTATACATTTCACTTTATTGTACTACTTTTACACAGTAAAAGTATAGAAATGCCTGAGTTATCTAGATTCTTTTGCTGATCCTCTTGTACTGAATGTCACCCACGCTCATCGTCTAGAAAGGGAAAAAAACCAAGAGCTTTAATCATCCACACTTTATATTTACCGTATTTTCCGGCATATAAGACGACTGGGCGTATAAGACGACCCCCAACTTTTCCAGTTAAAATATAGAGTTTGGGATATACTCGCCGTATAAGAAATACGACCCGGCGTATAAGACGACCCCCGACTTTTGAGAAGATTTTCCTGGGTTAAAAAGTAGTCGTATACGCAGGAAAATACTGTAATTTCTTTTTTTTAAAAATCATTGATACTTTCTCCCTTTCTCCCAAAAGGGATCAGGGCAGCATATCCATGTTTGCACTTATTAGATAAAGGTAAAGGGACCCCTGACCATTAGGTCCAGTCGCGGACGACTCTGGGGTTGCGGCGCTCATCTCGCTTTACTGGCCGAGGGAGCCAGCGTACAGCTTCCAGGTCATGTGGCCAGCATGACAAAGCCGCTTCTGGAGAACCAGAGCAGCACACAGAAACGCCGTTTACCTTCCCGCTGGAGCAATACCTATTTATCTACTTGCACTTTGACGTGCTTTCGAACTGCTAGGTTGGCAGGAGCAGGGACCGAGCAACGGGAGCTCACCCCGTTGTGGGGATTCGAACTGCTGACCTTCTGATCGGCAAGCCCTAGGCTCTGTGGTTTAACCCACAGCGCCACCCGCTTGACTGCAAAACTGCATTGCTAAATTCAGAGGAGCGTGAATTTCAAAGAATGACTGTGTTCCGGTTCATGGATTGTTTATGGAGAGGTTTGAATTAGGTCGGTTTGCCTAGAAATGTAAACTGAATTGAATTTCCCTGCAGCCCACTTCCCCAATCGCTACTGATCCTGTGCCCAGCATACACGATGCAAGCAAACTTTGAACCCAGAGTCTTGAGCCTACTGCACATTTGGTATATATGGGTCCCCCAAAATCTTACTCCATTTCTATTCGCTATCACCAATCATTATAATAAGGTAACAATCACTTGTGGGAGTTGTTATCCAACAACATTTGGAGGACACTAAATTGTCAACTGTTGTCTTTGTCCATTGAGTTTTATTGGCAGGGATACTGGAGTGGCTTGCCAGTTCCTGCTCCAGGTGGATCACGTTTAGTCAAAACTCTCCACTATGACCCGTCCATCTTGGGTGGCCCTGCATGACATAGCTCATAGCTTCTCTGAGATATTCAAGGCCCTTTGCCTGCAAGAAGATCAAACCTATCCATTCTGAAGGAAATCAGCCCTGAGTGCTCACTGGAAGGACAGATCCTGAAGCTGAGGCTCCAATACTTTGGCCACCTCATGAGAAGAGAAGGCTCCCTGGAAAAGACCCTGATGTGGGGAAAGATTGAAGGCACAAGGAGAAGGGGATGACAGAGGACGAGATGGTTGGACAGTGTTCTCAAAGCTACCAACATGAATCTGACCAAACTGCGGGAGGCAGTGGAAGACAGGAGTGCCTGGCGTGCTCTGGTCCATGGGGTCACGAAGAGTCGGACACGACTAAATGACTAAACAACAACAACAACAACAAATTGACTCCTCCTGTTCTAGAGGCATTAACTTCCAAGTCCCTCTGAAAATGGAGCAATTTGGGTAAAATATTGTAGTGGTAGTCCCGGCTGCAATGGGGGCCTCAAGTTTGACATCCCTATCATAGCTGTCAACCCTCCTTTTTTTGCAGGAAATTCCCTTATTCCAATGCCGTTTCCCGCTGCTATCGCGGATTGTTGATATCCCTTAAATTTCCCGGATTTCAAAGGAAGCAGCTCCTCTCCCTCCCTGCCGGCCAGGGAGGCTCCTCAGCTGCGTTGCTCGGCTGCCAATAAGGAGTCTGAGACCAACTGGGGGCGGAGCTTGCATGCCTTGTGCAGCCAGACCCTCACGCCCAACCAGCCTGCCTGCCGTCTATGCGCTCGCTCTTTCACTCACCCGTTCACGCACAGCCTCTGGAGCACAGGGTGGCGAGGCTACTTGGTGCTATTGCACCGCCCTCGCGGCATCCCTTATTTTCAAATCCGAAAGTTAGCAGCTATGATCCCCATTCTAGGTGGACTTACATTAGTGATGGTGTCCCCGTTTATTTCAGTGACAGACTTGATGCCCTTCAGGTTCACAACCATCTTATTGTCTCCTTCCATTTGAACAGTGGCCTGTGGGAGGAGAAAAACAGCCGAGATTGGTTTCCACTTCAAGCACTGACATTTTCATGTACCTTGTCAACATGTTCATAAGCCTAGGTTTTCCTCCACACATGAGAGGTGCCCAGTGAGCTTGCCTTTTTCTTAGATCTATGGCAGTTTCCCCCACACTTGGGTCTCCAGCTGTTTTTGGATTACGATCCCCATTATCCCTGACCAACCAGGGATGATGGGAGTTGCAGTCCAAAAACAGCTGGAGACCCAAGTTTGGGAAACACTGATCTATGGCAATGTGCCAGTATGGCTGTTGGAAATATGTTACACCTCTCTGTTTTCATTAAGTGAGAAATACGCATGTACATGATCAAAGAATGTGGTCTCCCCGGATATGTACATTCCCTGGAAAAAATATGTTTCTGCCTGCTTCATAATATTTCTTTTGAGGCTGCTGTATATGAGGAAGATAGAGTTTGTGTACATTTGCAGGCGGGATCTGATTGTTCTCATCATAGCTGTCAACCCTCCCCTTTTTTGCGGGAAACTCCCTTATTCCAATGCCGTTTCCCGCTGCTATCCCGGATTGTTGATATCCCTTAAATTTCCCGGATTTCAAAGGAAGCAGCTCATTTCCCTCCCTGCCGGCCAGGGAGGCTCCTCAGCTGCGTTGCTCGGCTGCCAATAAGGAGTCTGAGACTGACTGGGGGCGGAGCTTGCATGCCTTGTGCAGCCAGACCCTCACACCCAACCAGACAGACAGCCTGCCTGCCATCTACGCGCTCGCTCTTTCGCTCACCCGTTTGTGCGCAGCCTCTGGAGCGCAGGGTGGCGAGGCTACTTGGTGCCATTGCACCGCCCTCGCGGCATCCCTTATTTTCAAATCCGAAAGTTTAGAAAAAATCCCTTATTTTCAAATCCGAAAGTTGATAGCTATGGTTCCCATTAGAAACTAGCTTCCTGTTCAAAGAAGAAATCCCTGCATCAGGTGTGGGGAACCTTTGATCACCCAGACAGTGATGAACTGCAACTCCCATCAGCCACAGCAAGCCTGTCCAATGGGAACTGTCATTCAGCAAGATCTGGAGGGCCATAGGTTCCCCATTCCGGCCATATATAAATGGAAAAGACTCTACCTTGACCTTCTCTCCTGTTGGCGTCTGCAGCTCAGCCTCCTCTCCGATTGTAAACTCATTAGTCAACACCTTGCTTCCGGTTGTCACCGTGACCTTGAACTTCTTGCCATTCTGAGCAATTTCAGAGATGCTTTTGAGGTCCTTGCCCTTTTCAATCATCTCATCTGAAAGGCCTGGGCAGAAGTAAGTCAACAGTCATATCAAATGACGTAATAGATCGTTAAATAACCCTATGGCCCTGAGATCTTTTGATAAAGGACAGTATATAAATTGAAAATAATAATAATAATAATAATAATAATAATAATAATAATAATAGAAATGGGGGTGGGGACTTCACAGCTCTCAAACCCTCAGAACATCCTATGCCCACTTACTTTGGATCACGATACGACTCACTTCTAAGTCACACAGATCGGATTACATTGTTTGTGAGTCTTTCAGATGGTTCTCCAAATGAAAGAAAAAGCTACGGAGATACATTTTTTTAATGCAAGTGAGCACTCTGGGAGAATGCAGATTTTATATTCACATTAGAAATCTGACTGAAGTGAGACCTGCTACAACCCTCCTTTTTGAAAATATGCTTAGCTAGTACACTCTTATCAGACACAACCTCTTCAGCCTTGGAACTGGATAGTGCATCAGGTTAATTCTGCTTTTGTGGCATGAAGATCGCCACAAATTTGAAGGCAGGTTATTGTCACTATGCTCTGTAGCAGACCGAATGACCTATTCGTTCCATTTTAATACCAGCAGGAAAGTAAGGAATATAAAAAGGACAACATGGGATCATAAGAATCCGATCTACACAAATTACATTTGAGACAGAAGCGCCATAACATTTTTTTTTTCATTCTTTACTGCTTACTGTTGGATTTCAAATCCCTTTTTAAAAGACAAAAGTGAAGACAATGGCGAGGCAGGGAGCACAAACAAGCTAACCACCTCATTTGACCAGCTTACCAATGGCTTTCATGAAGGGCTCAAAATTCTCATGGGTTTGGAGTTCAAACTTCCCGTTGAAGCTCATAATGGCGATGGGCTCTTTGGACAGAAGAGAAGAGAAGGCAACTCCTTCGGAAGCCAGCTCTTCTTTTTATAACCCTCCCTTGCCTTGAAACTTGGTCAGAGGTTAAGTGATTTCACTCCTTCCCCCTTTTGCTGAAGCATCAACTTTGTACCTAAGCGATAGGCAATATCACTAAATCACCTGAACTAAGTGTATTTGAGAAGTTGCCCTTGCCGTGTCAGAAAGCCTCTGTTTTTTCTGCAGGTGGAATACAAATAATAAGAAACATTTGTAAAAGTTAGGGCAAAAATATGCAAGTGGCATTGAAGATCAATCTGCAATCTGTATGAGTACTACAGATGTTGAAAATGCTTGCGAAAGATTGAAAGTCTAAGGAGGAAATTGCTGCAATAAACATTACAAGTAAACTCAAACTCACTGGTGAATGAACTTTCCATTGATTTCTGTGGGTCCACCCTGACTACAGCTTAATCGGATATCACCCATAGTGTTTTTCCACTGGGTTATTATTATTATTATTATTATTATTAAAAGAGTAGGAGAGTTTGGATTTGATATCCCAGCCAGATAGGCGGGGTATAAATAATAAATTATTATTATTATTATTATCACTACCTGAAGGAGTCTTAAAGCGGCTAACATTCTCCTTTCCCTTCCTCCCCCACAACAAACACTCTGTGGGGTGAGTGGGGCTGAGAGACTTCAGAGAAGTGTGACTAGCCCAAGGTCACCCAGCAGCTGCATGTGGAGGAGCGGGGAAGCGAACCTGGTTCCCCAGATTACGAGTCCACTGCTCTTAACTACTACACTACACTGGCTCTCTATTATTATTATTATTATTATTATTATTATTATTATTATTATTACCCTTCATCCGAAGATCACAGGATGGTTCGCAGCATGAAAATGCAAAATGAAAACACATAATACATAATAAATTTCAAATTAATTTATGAGTATTAACACTGAAGTTGGAATTTTTCTCTCGAGCAGACTTTTAGTTGGTCTGCTGCCTTAAACTGAGCTATATTGGTATGAAGGTAAAGTCAAACAATCATTTGCCCTGCTGTGAGTATGCCTGCCATTTTTATAGTGGTTTAGATGCATGGCTTTCATTTTATTTAATACTATTTGTTTTATTGTATTTCATACTATTTGAATCCTGGAATTTGTGACCGCGCCGGGGTGAGCTCCTGTTGCTCAGTCCCTGCTCCTGCCAACCTAGCAGTTCGAAAGCACGTCAAAGTGCAAGTAGATCAATAGGTACCGCCCCGGCGGGAAGGTAAACGGCATTTCCGTGCGCTGCTCTGGTTCGCCAGAGGCAGCTTGGTCATGCTGGCCACATGACCCGGAAGCTGTACGCCGGCTCCCTCGGCCAATAAAGCGAGATGAGTGCCGCAACCCCAGAGTCGTTCACGACTGGACCTAATGGTCAGGGGTCCCTTTACCTTTAGGGGTGCTAGGAATTATCTGTTACAGGTCCATAAGCCCTGCTCCCCACTTACAGAATTGTAAATTCCTAGATTTGTTGAGAATAAATAATTGTCAAATCATTGTACGTATATGATGTACATCTGCTTTAAGAATCCTGTGAGGCAAAGAAGCAAAATCGCCCGTCTTCTTCAATCTATTGCACAATGCGGTTGCAACAGAGCAACGTATATCACCAGAGCAAACAGTCACATACTTTAAAAATAGTTTTCTCTAGTCACTGCCACGGACCTAAGGAAACCCAGCTTCTAGTTTTTACCATCCTAGAACCTTTTCCTCTTTCTCCTTCTTAATCTTCCCTGAAGCTCTGCTTGCTGGAAACTCATTAAAAGGTAAAGATAGACAAGTAGAACTGGTTATGTATGGGGAAGAAGAGGTCAGGTGTCTTTCAGAAAAGCAGCGCAGGAATGGCCAAATACACTGCAATTGAGTTCCGTCCCCTCCAGCCATATTTTATCTGAAGCCACATCTGTACTGTCCAGTAAAGGTAAAGGTAAAGGACCTCTGGACGGTTAAGTCCAGTCAAAGGCGACTATGGGGTTGCGGTGCTCATCTCGCTTTCAGGCAGAGGGAGTCGGCCTTTGTCCACAGACAGCTTTCCGGGTCATGTGGCCAGCAGGACTAAACCGCTTCTGGCGCAACGGGACACCGTGACGGAAACCAGAGTGCACGGAAACGCCGTTTACCTTCCCACCGGAGTGGTACCTATTTATCTGCTTGCACTGCTGTGCTTTGGAACTGCTAGGTTGGCAGGAGCTGGGACCGAGCAACGGGAGCTCACCCCGTCGCGGGGATTCATCAAGGAATGCTGGTGGTGCTGTAGTCTAAACCACTGAGCCCCTTGGGCTTGCCAATCGGAAGGTTGGCGGTTCGAATCCCCGTTGCTCTGTGACCCATGAGCCCTGTCATTTGGTGGACCAGCTATTTCCCATCTAAATGTAAACAGCCTGAAGTAGACAGAAAGTACATTGTGCCTTCAGAGTTTTGCCTGGAGACATATACAGTAATAAATAGTCCACCCTCCCAGCACTGAAAATTAAAGGCAGAGAGAAAGTGGGATCAATAGACCTGTTATACCATTGGGAAATGTGGGGATTTCCCCACCCACCCACCCACTCAATTGTCTCTTGCCAAATCGACTGTCTGGTTTCCCCCCATAGGCCTGTTTTTTTAAAAAATTATTTTGCATCTTACAAAAGCTAAATAAGTGGAAGCATTATTAAACTTCTTAAGCATTTAAGAAGACTTAGCTGAATCCATTCAGAGACTAGTTTAGTCTTGGGGGGGAATTCCAGTCAGAAACTGGTAATTTCCCCAGGCATCAAAGAAGCTATTTGCCTCTTGTCATTTACTGCAAATGTCACTCTAACACTATCCCCCTCGAGGCTTTACAAATAATCGTCATTATTCTATTCCACAAATCCAACGTTATAAAGCTTTTTAATAGATGGAATCACTGGCTGAATATACAGTTCATCCCCTCTCAATCTATTTGCATTGGCTAAACGTTCAAGCTTTTAAATCACACCTTCGGGGTTTTTTTGTTTTTTAAAATCTGATGAGAAGTTATTATAGCTGCCACTCAAAACCTTGAAGACCTACTGGTATTCAAGGCAGGCCTGCTTCTGGAAAATCATCAGTGCTGCATGGGGCAAAGTAACTAATTCCTAATGTTCCAAGGTGGCTTCTCAGCAAACAGAAGGTAAAATAAACTTGGCACAAAATTCATGGAAAAGAAGAAGAAGAGTTTGGATTTGATATCCCGCTTTTATCACCACCCGAAGGAGTCTCAAAACGGCTAACATTCTCCTTTCCCTTCCTCCCCCACAACAAACACTCTGTGAGGTGAGTGGGGCTGAGAGACTTCAGAGAAGTGTGACTAGCCCAAGGTCACCCAGCAGCTGCATGTGGAGGAGGGGAGACGCGAACCCGGTTCACCAGATTACGAGTCTACCGCTCTTAACCACTACACCACACTGGCTCTCTCAAGGTGATAGTCAAGGACTTTGCTGTGGCTACTGTTGTAAGAATATCCAGGTCATATATATATATATATATATATTGTTCATAAGTGTGCCAAGCAAAACAAGGCCACATGTCTGAAGCAGCACAGGAAGACAGGCCTGTCTCCATTTTGACTCCCAAACTGACAAACTGTTTCTCTGAAAGAAAGGAGGGGGGATTGTCTCAGGAAAATAAATTGATAATCCTGGCTTCCTGATACCTGAGTGCCAGACAAAAGGGTGTGATTAACTTGGCTGGGAAACAGGGAAATGTAAATCTCTCTTTTGTTTTACTTGATGGGTTTTTGGGTGGAGGGCAAGAGGAGGCATGGGGAGGGTCAAGGATGCTCAGATTACTGCTACCAGACCTCCCCTTTCATGATGTAGCTGTGATGTATCTGGGGGGTGGTCCTGGGTTACACCCCTTTTTGTGATGTATGTATGATTTATAGGGGGTGGTCTTGAGGGGGAGGGGAGAATTTCAAAAGTCTATATAGGAGCTGGCACACCATTGTTCTGGGTTCCTCCTCCCTCCTCAATTTTGGGAGTGAGGGTCCTGTTGCAACAGATTTAATAAAGATTTTGCTTCTCAATTTTTCTCTGGTTGGCCTCTGTAATTTGCTCCTACTGATGGAGAACCTGGGAAGGCTCTTGTGTACCCCATAAGGGAATAAGAGCAGATTTATGTTTATTTCACTATGGTGGTCGCCATTTTATGGGGCCAGGTAGGAATTTGTCCACTGGGCAAATTGGCTCCAACCCGCTGGTTTTGCCTACCTCATAGCAATTGTCACAACTGGGTTGGGCATTGGGGCAATCCTTTGTCTTGGAGAGAGGGGAGTTTGTAGTCTCCGCCTGCCCCTCCAAACACTGGGGTATTCCGTTAAAGGGATCCAGGGGGAGTGGCCATGTCCATGTACCCTGGGGGGGCAGGACCAAAGGCACTCCCCCAGACGGCAGTCCCTGCGGCGATCACCCTATTTGATGTAAGTCTTAGGAACCCCCACCTGGATTGACCTACGCATCACTTCCGGTGGGCGGGCCGGAAGTATTTCGATTGTCCCATGCCCAAGCCATACCTCTTTCATCTGTATTCAATGCATACAGTTTCAATCCAAACCAGTCTTAGTGGTCTTTTATTGATCTGGGTTGGGGACTGGGGAGCATGATACCTGGACTTGCAAGAGAAGCTTCTGTGACTAATATAGTCAATTTAATTAGAGCACACAGGATGTCTTGGATGGGGCCCTGTGGCTGTTGTTTATAACTGAGCATGTTAATGGTGCTCATGCAATTAATGCAATGTACAATGGACGTGGGTGGTGCTGTGGGTTAAACCACAGAGCCTAGGGCTTGCCGATCGGAAGGTCGGCGGTTCGAATCCCCATGACGGGGTGAGCTCCCGTTGCTCGGTCCCTGCTCCTGCCAACCTAGCAGTTCGAAAGCACATCAAAGTGCAAGTAGATAAATAGGTACTCGGCCAGTAAAGTGAGATGAGCACCGCAACTCCAGAGTCGTCCGCGACTGGACCTAATTATCAGGGGTCCCTTCCCTTTACCTTTACCTTTACATTGCTGCAAATACACCTGCCCCATGATTTTTATGGATCTCTCTCTGTTCACATCTAGGAAGCCAGTTAGTTTTTCTTCTTCCCTTTTAATCAAGTTGCTGAGCCCTTCTGCCAGCTGCCATATATGTAAATATATATAGGTAGTCTGTTTCATTTAACTGGTGTTTGCTCCTTTTATTGTATGCCATTCTGATCTTTTTAGAGAGGAAGAACAGGATATAAATGATTTTACATAAATACATGGGTGGAATTCAATGTCATGCAAAGGTAACCGGTCCATCAACCCAAGGATTTCTGCTTGCCAAGTGGAACAATATCACCTGTTCTCCTCCTCCATTCTGGGGATCCTCATGACCCATTGGAGCAAATTTGGGGAGGGCACACAGGGGGAGGAGAAGGAGAAAATCCCATTGCACTATCAGGACTCACTGCTCTTCCAAGCCCATATTCCCAGCATCTTCGCAGTCCTGTCT
This sequence comes from Darevskia mixta, assembly GCA_034641385.1. Lineage (NCBI taxonomy): Eukaryota > Metazoa > Chordata > Lepidosauria > Squamata > Lacertidae > Darevskia > Darevskia mixta. Next base: position 810,755 of record JAWWNH010000143.1, on the reverse strand, counting down.
CAGTGATGTCTACACTGGCTTGGTCATGTCCACAGAACGGAAGATGGCAGGATCCCCAAGGACGTGCTCTACGGGCAGTTGTCTTCAGGCGCCAGGCCTCTCAGCAGACCAACTCTGCCTTACAAAGATGTCTGGAAACATGACATGAAGGCTGGCAACATCAACAACCCTGCCATGTGGGAATCTCTTGCAGAGATAGAGCCTGGAGACAGACAATCAGGTCGTGTATCCACAGCAGTGACCCAGGGGCGTAGCAAGGGGGGCAGGGGGCGGGCCGCCCTGGGCTTAAGGCTATTTTCGGCACTGCCGGGGTGGAGCCGCAGGGGCGGCCAGCGAGGAGCGGTGTCACCCCCCCTTGTTGGCCGGCCCGGCGGCTCCGCCCCGGCAGCGCCGAAAATAGCCCCCCCCCTTCCAGCGGCTTTTTCCTCCGCTGGCTGGCTTGCAGAGCCGAGGAATGGAGAGGGGCGGGCGAGCGAGGAGGGGTGACACCCCTCCTCGCTGGCCCGCCCCTCTCCCTGCCCCGACTTGCACTCCGGCGAAGGAGCCCGGGCGGCGGCTTCGGGAGTGTCTGCAGGCTGCAGAGGCTCCCGAAGCCGCCGCCCGCCCGGCAACCCTTCGTGCGCCAGCACGAGCAGCCACCACACCAAGGGGTGCCGGGCAGCGGCTTCGGGAGACTCCCGAAGCCGGCGCCCGGCACCCCCAGGGGCGGGGCATCGCGCTGTGCGGGTCATGACGCACGCACACGCCTCGACGCCCCACCCCCGGGGGTGCCTCTTGGTGTCCCTGCGTCCACCTTATTTTTCCGTGTGTCACGGAAGTGCGCTCTGCGCATGACACACGCGGACGCAGGGATTGGCCAGCGGACAGGAAGTGACGGCCGCCCGCCCGCCTCCCTCACAGCCCCGCCGGAGGACGGCCGGCCCGGCCTGGAGGCAGCGGCAGCGAGGAGAACGAGGAGCCCAGGCCAGGCCGTGGCGGCGGCGCCGGGGCCTCGGACAACCAGCTCGCCCTGGCGCTGCTGCTCCTGTGGAGGGGTGGCGAGGTGGGCGCTGGCGGGCCCCGCGAGCCGCTCGGAGGGGCGGCGAGGTGGGCGCGGCCGGAGCGTGCTCGAAGCGGGGGCCGGGAGCAGGGCGCGCCGGGGCCCCGCGAGCTGCTCTGCCGCCTCCTGCCTCCTCTTCCTCTAGAGCCCGTTAGTCAACGGGCTAACTTCAACTAGTTCTCTATAAGTTGTTTATTTTAAAGTTGTTGTGATTTTTTAAAATGTAGGATCTGATTGTTACTATTAATGTTTGATGTTTTATTGTTTTTATGTGTGTTGGAAGCTGCCCAGAGTGGCTGGGGCAACTCAGCCAGATGGGTGGGTTTTTTATTTATTTAAAAAGAATATTATTATTATTAAACTACCTTGGGTTCTGGTGTCAGATAAGCTGAGTGCTCTCTCTGCCTCTCCTCATAAACATTTACTTTGCAGTTTCACTTCCACTAGAGATTAGAGGGAACATAACATAAGTGTTGCGGCAGTCTACCCGAGAGCCTCTTGCAAAACTGGCCTACCCTGTTGGGAAACAGTAAAACCCTTCTTTTCCACATGCATGGTTAAATAGACTCACCATTTTCTTCAATAAATCATTGTAGTGAAGAGTTTGGATTTGATATCCCGCTTTATCACTACCCTAAGGAGTCTCATAAGGGACGCGGGTGGCGCTGTGGGTTAAACCACAGAGCCTAGGGCTTGCTGATCAGAAGATCGGCGGTTCGAATCCCCGCGGTGGGGTGAGCTCCTGTTGCTCGGTCCCTGCTCCTGCCAACCTAGCAGTTCGAAAGCATGTCAAAGTGCAAGTAGATAAATAGGTACCGCTCCGGCGGGAAGGTAAACGGCGTTTCCGTGCGCTGCTCTGGTTTCGCCAGAACCGGCTTAGTCATGCTGGCCACATGACCTGGAAGCTGTATGCCAGCTCCCTCGGCCAATAATGTGGCAACAAACACTCTGTGAGGTGAGTGGGGCTGAGAGACTTCAAAGAAGTGTGACTAGCCCAAGGTCACCCAGCAGCTGCATGTGGAGGAGCGGGGAAGCGAACCCGATTCCCCAGATTACGAGTCCACTGCTCTTAACCACTACACCACACTGGCTCTGTTGTGAGTGTTGGAGACCAAAAAGGTCTGCCCTATTCCCCCAAAGTGTTCCTGATGGGTTGCTTGAAGCAAAGCAAAACCACCGCAAAACCAGTTTGGTACGTTTTTCCTGCCCTGTCTTTGCTGAGTCACTTCTACAATTTCCTTTGTTGCACTGCAGTCCAGGCTGGTCGGACCAAGGAGATGGTCGAGTCAACAGAAATCCCCTTGGGGCACCTTCTAATGGCAGGGATTGGGAGCCTGGTCTCTGCATTTCCGGATCATTGCGGTCCAGATCTTCAGAGTGCAATATGTATGTATGTGTGACACAAGCAAGCAAAAGTCCTCTCCCCAATAAGGCTTAGAAGCAAAGTACTGTAGCTGTTCACTGTTCACATGTTCCATTCAAAGAGTTATGATCTGTGTACTTGTGCGCACAAATGGTTGAGCTGCACAAAACCACAGATGTGCAGCCTTCCACACAAACACTTGTACATGTGGGCCTGTGTTCAGTATAACGTGTGAACAAGCCTGATGTGAACCAGGAATGTGCGCCCTGCATAGCTGTCAACTTTCAGATTTGAAAATAAGGGATTTTTTCAAACTTTCAGATTTGAAAATAAGGGATGCCGCAAGGGCGGTGCAATGGCACCAAGTAGCCTCGCCACCCTGCGCTCCAGAGGCTGCGTGCGAACGGGTGAGCGAAAGAGCAAGCGCATAGATGGCAGGCTGTCTGGTTGGGCGTGAGGGTCTGGCTGCACAAGGCATGCAAGCTCCGCCCCCAGTCGGTCTCAGACTCCTTATTGGCAGCCGAGCAACGCAGCTGAGGAGCCTCCCTGACCGGCAGGGAGGGAGAGGAGCTGCTTCCTTTGAAATCCGGGAAATTTAAGGGATATCAACAATCCGGGATAGCAGCGGGAAACGGCATTGGAATAAGGGAGTTTCCCGCAAATAAAAGGGAGGGTTGACAGCTATGGCGCCCTGCCACCTTCTTCTCTCTCTGTTGATTCAGCTCTCTCATGTTGCTCTGGGGACAAGCCCGGTTGTAAAGGATGGCGCCTGCAAAACTCCTCCAGATGGCATTTTCTGCCCTTGACCAGTGTGCAGCGTTGTAACTTGGCCATCGTTTTCTGTACCAAGTTATCTTTCTGAACACTAATCCAGGACAGTGCTCTACAGTACATTGCAGCTACAATGTTATGACGTTATGGTGATAATTCAGGATAATGGTTTTCTTTAATCAACGGACTGCTAAGCCATGTAGTAATAACAATAAAGAAATCCGGCGGCGCCAGGTTCGGCAGATTAGATTAGGTTACTGCAGTCAATGGCAGTTTATGATAGCTCTTGCAACTGATCACAGACAGTCCCGACCTGACTGCAGACCATAGCTGTCAACTTTTGGATTTGAAAATAAGGGATGCCGCGAGGGCGGCGCAATGGCACCAAGTAGCCTCGCCACCCTGCGCTAAAGAGGCTGCGCGCGAACGGGTGAGCGAAAGAGCGAGCGCGTAGACGGCAGGCAGGCTGTCTGTCTGGTTGGGCGTGAGGGTCTGGCTGCACAAGGCATGCAAGCTCCGCCCCCAGTCAGTCTCAGACTCCTTATTGGCAGCTGAGCAACGCAGCTGAGGAGCCTCCCTGGCCGGCAGGGAGGGAGAGGAGCTGCTTCCTTTGAAATCCGGGAAATTTAAGGGATATCAACAATCCGGGATAGCAGCGGGAAACGGCATTGGAATAAGGGAGTTCCCCGCCAAAAAAAGGGAGGGTTGACAGCTATGCTGCAGACTGCATATGTACTGTTGCATTTATAAAGTAGTATTTATTTATTTCACACTCTTATATATTTCCACACCCTTAGGACAGCAAGCTAAATTAGGGGCTGCAGGATAGACCACATGGCACATGTTTCCAGGCACTTTCCACCCCTCAGAATTTGACGCCTGAAGCGGCTACTTCGCTCTGCCTCATGGAAGAGCCAGCTCTGGCCACCTCACTCTGCTGGGCATGCCTTGGAAAGGCAGATTCAGACAGAGTCTGTGAGTTGTTTGGAAGCATTCTGGGGGTGCAGGGTCTCTCTGGGGGTAGCAGATGTTGGAGTTGTGGATCTGCTGCCTTGTAGGAAATTGCCTTGAAAGAGTGCCTCTTAGTCACCCTCTCTCTCAAAAAAAATATATACAGTGGTACCTCGGTTTAAGAACAGTCCGGTTTAAGAACGATTTGGTTTACGAACTCCGCAAAACCGGAAATAGTGTCCCGGTTTGCGAAATTTACCTCGGTCTAAGAACGGAAGCCGAACGGTAGAAGGGCACTGGCGGCGGGAGGCCTCATTAGGGAAAGCGCGCCTCGGTTTAAGAATGGTTTTGGTTTAAGAACGGACTTCCAGAATGGATTAAGTTTGTAAACCGATGTACCACTGTATATATTGATACTTATTCAAAGATATACAAAAATCCATACCCATTACAAATTATCTTTTTATGATATACTTAGATAAAACAGCTGCTTAGTCTATAAGAAAACAAAGTCAGAAGGAAGAAAAGACAAGGAAAGGAGAAACCTAAAGATAGAGAACACAAGAAAAAAGGAAAAGAAGGAAGGAAGGAAGGAAAGAAGGAAGGAAGGAAGGAAGGAAGGAAGGAAGGAAGGAAGGAGAAGGAAAAAAAGAAGGTCTTCCGGTTCTCTGTCCTGAAGCTACATATGATATTCATTCTTTAAGATCGAACCATTCTATCTTTTCAGTCTTCAAATCCAGATATTACCAAGATCATTTTCTCTTTCACGCAAAAAGTCCACAATAAATTCCCAATCCTTAGCAAATGTCAATAATGACTTTACTCTCCACTTGTATATTTGCCAATAAAGCAAGTGCTGGAAAAATCCCACAGCTCCCCTGGGCTCTCTCCAGCCAATGGTCACCAGCCTGCACCCCACTGTCGTTGTCCCTGCAACTTCCTGGGGGCGCAAAACGACTTGCATGAGCAGCACTGCGGAGTCATTTCGGGAGTGACCTTTGGCTCTGCAAATTGGCCTCTTCTTGGCTCTTGTCCTTTGGTCTCAGAACAAACAGTGCTGCTGAGGTGTCTCGGTTTACAGCCTCTTGTGAAAAGTTGCCAGTTAAGGCAGCAGTACAAAGGTCTCAACTGTATCCTTTCTCAACTTGTCCAACGGCTTCCGTCCCACAGGGCACCTTGACTTTATTAGCTTGCAAAATGGATTGTGATGACATCGGGAGGTGCCTAGAAGTCTTTGTTCACCTTCAAGCATTACCTTATGTTAAGGAACCTCATGCAGGAACACAGAAAACTGCCTTATACCAAGTCAGGTTATGGGTTTATCTACTGGTAGCTCTGCACTGCCTCTACTGATGGGTAGCAGAGCACCAAGCATAACTGTCAACCCTCCCTTTTTTTGCGGGAAACTCCCTTATTCCAATGCCGTTTCCCGCTGCTATCCCGGATTGTTGATATCCCTTAAATTTCCCGGATTTCAAAGGAAGCAGCTCCTCTCCCTCCCTGCCGGCCAGGGAGGCTCCTCAGCTGCGTTGCTCGGCTGCCAATAAGGAGTCTGAGACCGAATGGGGGCAGAGCTTGCATGCCTTGTGCAGCCAGACCCTCACGCCCAACCAGACAGACAGCCTGCCTGCCGTCTACGCGCTCGCTCTTTCGCTCACCCGTTCGTGTGCAGCCTCTGGAGTGCAGGGTGGCGAGGCTACTTGGTGCCATTGCACCGCCCTTGCGGCATCCCTTATTTTCAAATCCGAAAGTTGACAGCTATGGCGCCAAGATGTGACGCAGGCAATCTCTCTGAGCTCTCCCTGGAAATGAAGGTGATTGTGTTAACAATTGAACCTGGATTTTTCTTCAAAGTATGTGCTTTGTCGCTGAGCCACACCCTTTCTCCTGAACAGATTCTTCTTCTTATTCACTTCCTTTCTATACCAATTTATATTTTAAAGAAAAAAATCTCAAAAGTAGTTCACGGCATGTTATACGCCAGAGGTAGGCAACCTTAGGCCTGTGGGCCGGATGCGGCCCATGGGCATTCTCAATTCAGCCCACGGACGGTCCGGGAATCAGCGTGTTTTTACATGAGTAGAATGTGTGCTTTTCTTTAAAATGCATCTCTGAGTTATTTGTGGGGCATAGGAATTTGTTCATATTTTTTTGCAAAATATAGTCTGGCCCACCACAGGGTCTGAGGGACAGTGGATCTCGGGGTCCCTTCTAACTCAACTCCTCTATGATGCTAGGAAACATGACAAAAGTCCCCAGAAGCAATAAACAAAAGACCGAAAAAGGCAGAACCAAACTGAAGCTATTTCCGCATACATCATAAATACGTTGGTTCGGAGAGTGGTGCTGACGGTATCAACGTTGCAGGTTTGATCCCCATATGCGACAGCTGCGTATTCCTGCGTTGCAAAGGGGTTGGGCTAGATGACCCTCAGGGTCCCTTCCAACTCTTCAATTCCAATATAAAAGACAGAGCAACAACCCGCACAACAAAACCCTCTAAAATTTCCCCATCGATACGCATTATTCACCACCGCGGCAGGGATAACGCTATAAAGTATTTCTCTGCCGTTGTCAGCCACCACCAATGAATGGGAGACATCACAGTTAAAAGGGGAGAGATTACCGGTAATTCAGAGCCTTTCCTTTTTTAAAAAAAATCTTTATTTCTTTTTCAAAATTTACAAAGCAAACATACAAAAACCAAATTGTAATAATATTAAAAAATCAAAAAATAGAAAGAAAATAGAAAGAAAAACAACAAAACAAAAACAAACATTTTTTTGTCAAGTATAACATTTATTTTAAGGAGTACAAACCATAACTTGAATATTCTATACGCAAATTTCCCAGAAGGAAGGTGCCTTAATAGTAATTCTTCTTCCTTTTTTTCCATTTCCTTACAGCCACTTCCTTTCTTTTCCACTTTACTAGTTTGAGTCCCTTATAAATTTGTTGACTTCCCTCTATCTCTTTGCGGTTCAACTCATCTATTCCATTTAAATAATCTGTTTTCAATTATTTAGCAATACAATAGAAGAAGAAAAAATCCCCTTTCTGTGAAATTAGTCTAGGCACAGCCAAGTGTTGTTGTTGGAAATCAGGTACCGTATATACTCAAGTATAAGCCGATCCAAATATAAGCCGAGGCACCCAATTTTACCACAAAAAACCCTGGGAAAGCTTCATAGGAGCCACTGCCTGCCTCACTCGAGTATAGGCCGAGGGCGGCTTTTTCAGCACAAAAAATGTGCTGAAAAACTAGGCTTATACTCGAGTATATAGGGTAATTTTTGAAGCAGTCCCATTCTTTTTTTTAACCTTATCTCTTATTAACTCAAGTTAAGTTGAGTGTACTCGCACAACTTTAACTACCATTCTTCTTTTGTTGGTGCTAGCTCGTTTCCCCCCAATATTTTGCTATTAAGATTCTGGCTGCTGTTACTGCATAAAGAAACACGATTTTATTTTCATTTGGAATCAGGGTGGATTTGATTTAAATCAAATTGATTTAAATCACGATTTAAATCACTAGTCAGTAAGGCTTGATTTAAATCACTAGTCAGTAAGATTTGATTTAAATATTTTTTTTTACAGAAAGACTCATTCTTGCTGGTATAATCTTAATATTTATAAACATATGAAGGTTTCATTTTTGGAATAATAAATTTTCAGAGTAGTTTTTACAGTTATATCAAAAATTACTGATTTAGTTATACTACTAGAAATACATAGACAGATAATTATGAAATTATGGTGACGTTTAATAAGTTAACTGTTTATATTTGGACAACTTTTCTGCTGTACTTTATTGGAAGGAGAAAAATAATCATTTCCTTAATAACCATTTAAACAATTTATTTAACTAAAACAATAACATGATAGCATATGTATCCATGTTTGTTAACTGATGTGGTTAAACATTTTAAAAAAAAACACAGACTGAGTTTTAGCATACTTGATAAACTTAAAACAAATCCTTATTTCCTGATGAATAGCCTTTGGACTACAATGTAACTTAAATAGAAGACTATATTTAGAAAGATTTTTCCTCCAAAAGCATTTTATTTTAAAAATCCAATTTAAATCCAAAAAATCCGATTTAAATCAAAAAAATCTGATTAAAAAAAAAATCGTTGATTTTTATCCACCCTGTTTGTTAAGACCCTCTCCTTCTATCCAGATGAGCTTCATTTTAATCGAGAACCTGAAGTGTCCGGGCGTGGGAAAGGCTCTGCGCTCCCTTACCTCTAGGGGTTTCTTCCTTTGCGATCCGCCCAGCAGAGGAAGATCTCCGGCCAATCGATTGCTTTTGCAACGAGCCTCGCCTCCCCGGAGGAAGGAGAAGGATCTGCTCCAGCGAGGGCTCCGCGCAGCTGGTAGGAAACGGAGTTGGCTTGACCCCCAAGCGCGTTCCCACGCGAGAGGGCGTCTCAAAATTCTGCGCGCTTTTGCGCGCTTGGTGCGGAGTGGCCCGTTGCGCGCCCGCATCGGGAACCCGGTGGGTTTGTAGCAGCGCAATACACGCGCGTCTTGGGAATTAACTTGTGGCTCACCGTGGGGACTCGGCTCTGGCATCTTGTTCTCCGTCCCGTTATGGTCACAGAATTGGGGCGAGAGTGCTCCTGAGCAGGTGCAGAGTGTTCAGGGCCGGATTGAGACCTTTGGAGGCCTTAAAAGATTTGGGTGCCCCCATATCATGGGTGTAGCCAAGGCGGGAGAAGGGAGGGGCAGCTGCCCCCCCTCAATAAAAATCAATACAAATACATAGGTAACTGAGATTCTGCCCCCCCCCAAACAAAAAGCCTGCCCATGCGTCATATGCTGTGTATCCAATTCGGAATATAAACAATAATAAACTGTAAAATGAAATTTTATTTTGGGAAATGAAATGAAACCTGCAGTAAGATGGAAAACAATGTTTATATTTGACACCCCCGCCCTCCTTTTTCCAGTTGCAAAGCCTTTGATCGGAGCCTCAAAAATAACCACACCGGGTAACAGTTACAGGTAGGTAGCCGTGTTGGTCTGTCATAGTCAAAACAAAATAAAAAATAAAGAAATTCCTTCCAGTAGCACCTTAGAGACCAACTAAGTTTGTTCTTGGTATGAGCTTTCGTGTGCATGCACACTTCTTCAGATACGAAGAATCCACACGAAAGCTCATACCAAGAACAAACTTAGTTGGTCTCTAAGGTGCTACTGGAAGGAATTTTTTTATTTTTTATTTTGTTTTCACACCAGGTAACATCAGAGGGAAAGGTGACACAAGTGAAGCCCATTCCACTCCATTGACTCAATGTTTTATATACTCAATGTTTTATAGATTATTGTATTTTAATGCTCTGTTGAAAGCCGCCCAGAGTGGCTGGGGAAACCCAGCCAGATGGGCGGGGTATAAATAATAAATTATTATTATTATTATTATTATTAGCTGAAGCCCTTTGGCTTCTCCCCTCCCAGGCCTGTCTCCTGCAGTGACTCTCCCTCTTACCCAGGGGTCAGCAACCTTTTTAAGCCGTGAGCCGGTCCACCGTCCCTCAGACCATGTGGTGGGCCGGACTATATTTTGAAAAAAAGATATATGAACGAATTCCTATGCCCCACAAATAACCCAGAGATGCATTTTAAATAAAAGCACACATTCTACTTATGTAAAAACATGCCGATTCCCGGACCGTCTGCGGGCCGGATTTAGAAGGCGATTGGGCCACATCTGGCCCACGGGCCTTAGGTTGCCTACCCCTGCTCTTACCCATAATGCAGCAGTATAAAAAGTCTGGTACCGAGGATGCTCATAGCTTAGGGCCCCACTCTCTTGGGCCCCCCCAAAAAATGTAAAGGAAAAAAAATGGGTGTACATTTCCAAAATATAAGATAAGTTCAACAATTACTTTGATAAAATACATATTTTGTTATGTGCAAATGGCTTTAGATACCTATTAGGTCCATAAATGAGCATATAGCATATATTCAACACAAAAAACAGTGACAATTTGTTGTTGACAAAGGACAGCTGGACATATAAAGGGCCGCATTACTTTCAGGAGCTTAGGGCCTCATCAAACCTAAATCCGGCCCTGACTGCCTCGCAGGGTTCTTGTGGGGATTAAATGAGGAGAGAGAGAATTATATACACCACCTCAAACTCCTTGGAGGAAATGGTGGAATATAAGAAATAGTTAAAGCTATGGTTTTCCCAGTAGTAATGTACGGAAGTGAGAGCTGGACCATAAAGAAGGCTGATCGCCGAAGAATTGATGCTTTTGAATTATGGTGCTGGAGGAGACTTGAGAGTCCCATGGACTGCAAGAAGATCAAACCGATCCATTCTGAAGGAAATCAGCCCTGACTGCTCACTGGAAGGACAGATCCTGAAGCTGAGGCTCCAAGACTTTGGCCACCTCATGAGAAGAGAAGACTCCCTGGAAAAGACCCTGATGTTGGGAAAGATGGAGGGCACAAGGAGAAGGGGACGCTAGAGGACGAGATGGTTGGACAGTGTTCTCGAAGCTACCAACATGAGTTTGACCAAACTGCGGGAGGCAGTGGAAGACAGGAGTGCCTGGCGTGCTCTGGTCCATGGGGTCACGAAGAGTCAGACACGACTAAACGACTAAACAACAACAAAAAATGCAAGAAATGAATAAATAGATTAAAAAACTGACAAAAAGACAGCACCTTATGTAGCAAATGCAGCACAGATAACTCTGTAACCATGTCCATCCCCTAAGACTCTTGGCAAATATCTTCTGCTTCATTGTCGGTTGTACATTTTCTACCAGTTTGTGCAAAGAACGACATGCAGCCCTGAAAAACAACAACACTGATTTCAGGCAAGGCCAAAGTGCAGGCTTTTATCTGGGCCTCATCATGCCGCCCCGATGAGGCCAGTTGTTCAGTGCTGCTGAACTTTGAACCTCATTCTTGAGATCAGCTGCAGTCTGCAACTCAAGCTGGTCTAATTGGACGCTGTTGCCACACTTTGCTGGAAACCAGCGAAAATCAAGGTTCTGGAGTTATTGGGTCCTCCCTCAAAGACCCTAACTCTAACCTTGTCTTTTTAATTATTCCAGTTAATTGAAATGTTTTATACTGTGGTGCCATTAAAGGTATTTGATTGATTGGTTGGTTGATTGATTGTTTTTGGTTCAGGATTGCCAAATCTGGTTTCTTTCTGGTTGCTAGAGATACTGGTCACAGGAGGGCAGAAGTTAAGCGATGTATCAATAACCTGAAGATCCTCAGGTCTGAAGATAATATGCTATAATTGCTATGTGTGTTGCAGGAACCAGGAACAGAAAGATGAGGTATGTCAGCACCCGAGGAGGAGCCGGAAGTGTCGATTTCGAAGGTGCTCTTTTATCGGGCTATGCAAGCGATGGTGGTCTTTTCATGCCTCAAAAAATCCCGGCCTTGGACTCTGCCACACTTCGAAAATGGAGCAGCTTCTCTTACCCAGAACTGGTGAAGCAATTGTGCTCTATCTTCATTTCGCCAGAACTTATTCCGGAAGCGGAACTAAATGGTAAAGGAATCCAGATCAGCTATCGAGATTTGACAGCCTTAAAAACTATGTTAGATTTATTTCATGGAAAAATGTTATTTGCTCCCTTTCATAGAATGTAATTAATTTCGGGTGACTCGACAGCAGCGGTAGATGTGCTGGTAAAGGTAAAGGTAAAGGGACCCCTGACCATTAGGTCCAGTCGTGAACGACTCTGGGGTTGCGGCGCTCACCTCGCTCTATAAGCCGAGGGAGCCGGCATACAGCTTCTGGGTCATGTGGCCAGCATGACTAAGCCGCTTCTGGCGAACGAGAGCAGCGCACGGAGACGCCGTTTACCTTCCCGCTGAAGCAGTACCTATTTATCTACTTGCACTTTGACGTGCTTTCGAACTGTTAGGTGGGCAGGAGCAGGGACCGAGCAACGGGAGCTCACTCCGTCGCGGGGATTCGAACTGCCGACCTTCTGATCGGCAAGCCCTAGGTTCTTTGGTTTAACCCGCAGCGCCACCCGTGTCCCTTAGATGTACTGGTACTATTGATTATTCTTATTGTGATTTATACAACTTTATCAATGTGCATTGTGCAGCAAAATCCCGGGTCCCTACCTTCAGGGCAGTTTGAAATTTCAGTGAGAGGAGACAAGGCCCAGAGAAGCAGATGGGGCTGACCCACACAGGGTGCTAAAGTTGGATTCTTGTTCTTTTAAACTGGAAATATAGTCAAACCTCGGCTCCCGAAGGCCTCCGTTACCGTACGTTTCGGCTCCCGAACGCCGAAACACGAGTGTTCCAGTTTTCAAACGTTTTTCGGAAGCCGAACGTCCAACGCGGCTTCCGCTTGAGCGCAGGAGGCTCCTGCAGCCATTCGGAAGCCGCGCCTCGGTTGTCGAACATTTCGGAAGCCAGGCGGGCTTTCGGAACGGATCAAGTTCGACAACCGAGGTTTGACTGTAGCAGTCATGGGTGGGAATCAAGATCAAGACTGCAACAAGCAGCAGCCAGGGGGTGGAGTTAACCCTTTCCTTCTGTGCTGCGTTCCCAACAAAACTTCTATTGCAGGCATAGGCAAACTCCAGCCCTCCAGATGTTTTGGGACTACAGCTCCCATCATCCCTGACCACTGGTCCTGTTAGCTAGGGATGATGGGAGTTGTAGTCCCAAAACATCTGGAGGGCCGGAGTTTGCCTATGCCTGTTCTATTGACACCAGCAGGAAAGAACATCTCTGACAAGCCAAATAGTCAAAACAAAATAAAAAATAAAAAAATTCCTTCCAGTAGCACCTTAGAGACCAACTAAGTTTGTCTCTAAGGTGCTACTGGAAGGAATTTTGGAATTTTGGATTTTTTTTATTTTGTTTTGACTACGGCAGACCAACAAGGCTACCTACCTGTAAGCCAAATAGTCTTGGGGATTGGGATGCAAGACCCCTGGCCTTAGGGATGAACCAGGGTTCTGCTCGCCACAGGGAACCAGGCAGAGGGCCTTCTCGGTAGTGGCACCCGCCCTGTGGAACACCCTCCCACCAGATGTCAAAGACACCTGAAGGCAGCCCTGTTTAGGGAAGCTTTTAATGTTTAATAGACTATTGCATTTTAATATTCTGTTGGAAGCCGCCCAGAGTGGCTGGGGAAACCCAATCAGATGGTCGGGGTATAAATAATAAATTATTATTATTATTATTATTATTATTATTATTATTATTATTACACCTCTTTTGTCTGACCATAAAGATTAGCCCAAATTTGTGGACCCCTGGGCCTTGCATTTCCCCCTTATTAAATATTGTTGCCCTTATTCTAGAGTGCACCTTATTGCGGTAAAACGTGACTTGGCCGTCATGTAAATTTGTCTGAAGGGCCAATATACTGCCGTGCCATTTTTTTTTCATGGTTCCAAGCTAATGATGTCTTTTGACTTGTCGTCTTCCGTTTAGACCTGATTGACAGAGCGTTCAGCAGGTTCAGGCACAAAGACATTGTTCACCTGTCAAGACTGGAGAAGGGCTTGAACGTTTTGGAGTTGTGGCACGGCGTAACGTACGCTTTCAAGGACCTGTCTTTGTCCTGCACAGGGCAGTTCCTGCAATACTTCCTGAAGAAGAAGAAGAAGCATGTCACAATTCTAGTGGGTATGTTTGCAGCTAGGACTAATGGATTTCTGCTCGTTTTTAATAATGTGCTGCCTTTGCTCAAGATGCGTTTGTTACTTCTTTTTCCCTGACCTGGAAGTAGTTGTATTTGCATTTAGGCCCATTCTCGTGTGCTCTATAACCCACTGCCACAGGCTGCATATTTTGGGCACCTCGACAGAGTAGAGAGTAAGAAACAGGGCAGATAAAAATCAATTTTTTTTTTTTAAAGTGTTCTTGAGGCTACCAACATGAGTCTGACCAAACTGCGGGAGGCAGTGGAAGACAGGAGTGCCTGGCGTGCTCTGGTCCATGGGGTCACGAAGAGTCGGACACGACTAAACAACAACAACAAATATTTTAGAATTGCTAGGTTATGCAGATAGGGTGCCAGAGAGTCGAAATGGGAAGATGGAAAATAGTCATACCATGGGAGTGGGAACCTAAAAGTGGATCCAGCGTTTGGTCGCAAGAGCGCAAATACTACTGCTCTGGTAAAGAAGGCCCAGCAGAGAATTTATTTCCTCAGACTTTTAAAGAAGAACAATCTGAGTGAGGGACTGCTGGTGTCCTTCTACCGAGGCTCCATAGAGAGCATTCTTATATACTGTATTTGTGCTTGGTTCTCCAGCTGCACAGCCAGGGAGAAGAAGGTACTTCAGAAGGTCATAACCGCAGCCCAAAATATTATTGGTCATCCTCTCCCATCTCTGGAAGAACTATACAGTTCCCGTTGCCTTAAAAAGGTTAACAATATTTTAAAGGATCCATCTCATCCAGGATATAGTCTCTTTGCACCACTGCCTTCGGGTAGAAGATATAGAACAATTAGATCAAGAACAAATAGACTGAAGAACAGTTTCTACCCAAGAGCTATAACCATCTTAAATGCTGTAACCAGATAAGATGACCTTGGAGAGCTGTGATGGGTGTGGGTGTGTGGCCTTTTTGGTGTGTGTGTGTGTTTTGTGCTTTTTTCTTTTTCTTCTTTTTTTCTTTTACGGGATGGCATGCAATTTCATTGCACTTGTATGGCGTTGTGCTTGTACTTGTGCAATGACAATAAATAAATTATCTATTATCTTATCTAAAACAATTGAGCTAGACAGATGGGAAAAGTTATGGAGTCAAGATATAAATTTTACGGCATGCTATCTGGTAAGAGAAAATATCATGAAAATATGCCACTGATGGTATCTCACTCCGGTGAAATTGGCCAAGATCCACAAAAAATATTCCAACATATGCTGGAGATGTCAAGTAGAGGTAGGAACCCTTTTTCACATGTGGTGAGGGTGCAGGCTAATAAAGCAGTTTTGGATTAAGATTCATGAGGAACTGAATTTTTTTTCCAAAACCACAATTTGTAAGAAACCTGAAGCATACTTGGTGGGTTTACTAACAGATGACATCTCTAAAGATAAAAAAAACAATTATTTCTTTACGGAACAGTAGCAGCAAGGATATTGGTTGAAAAATAATGGAAAACAACAACAATAACAGAATTGTCGGAATGGAGATAAAAAAATGTATGAGTTTATGACATTGGCTAGATTAACAGTGTCGGTAAGGGGAGGCTCTATTCAGAAAGTTAGTAAAGAATGGGAAAGTTCAGAATTATATATGGAGAAATATGGAAAAGAAAATTAGTTAATAGCAAATGTAATGGATTATTAATCGTAAGGATACCGGATAACAATATGTAAAGTAAGGTAAAGGTAAAGGGACCCCTGACCATTAGGTCCAGTCGTGTCCGACTCTGGGGTTGCGGCACTCATCTCGCTTTATTGGCCGAGAGCCGGCATACAGCTTCCAGGTCATGTGGCCAGCATGACAAAGCCGCTTCTGGCGAACCAGAGCAGCACACGGAAATGCCGTTTACCTTCCCGCCAGAGCGGTTCCTATTTATCTACTTGCACTTTGACGTGCTTTCAAACTGGTAGGTGGGCAGGAGCTGGGACCGAGCAACAGGAGCTCACCCCGTCGCGGGGATTTGAACCCACCCCGTCGCGGGGGTTTAACCCACAGTGCCACCTGGGTCCCAATATGTAAAGTACGTGTATATTAAGAACAAAAATAAATAACACAGCAGAATTGAACATGATAATAACAATAAGATCGCATATGGGTGAGGGCAGGAGGGAAGGAGGGAGGGGGAGGAGGAGAGGGGGGAAGCATAAGGAATATCTGAAGCTTTTTATTCTTTATTATGCTGTAGTCGTTTGTGATTTTTGCTGTTTGTTTTGATATAATTCTTAATAAAGATTTCTTTTAAAAAAATAAATAAAAGTGGATCCAGCATTATTGGTGGGGTTTCCTGGGAGTCAAAAGCTTGAAGGCCCCTGGCCAAGAGGGCGACTCCCAGCAAGTCTTTAACAGTCTTGGTTATTTTTTTTAAACAGGGACTTCAGGGGATACTGGGAGTTCAGCCATTGAAAGTGTCCGGGGTGAAAAGAACGTGGACATATTTGTTCTGTTGCCACGCGGCCTCTGCAGTCAGGTGCAAGAGCGGCAGATGACAACAGTGATTGAAGACAACGTCCACGTGTTTATCAGTGAGCAACTTCATTTTTAACTTCAGAATGCTTCTGGGTTCGGTCATTGTGGATTTGTTGCCTAGCGGTCAGGAGTGGTGAGCAGTGGTGAGAGCCAGTGTGGTGTAGTGGTTAAGAACGGTAGACTCGTAATCTGGTGAACCGGGTTCGCGTCTCCGCTCCTCCACATGCAGCTGCTGGGTGACCTTGGGCTAGTCACGCTTCTTTGAAGTCTCTCAGCCCCACTCACCTCACAGAGTGTTTGTTGTGGGGGAGGAAGGGAAAGGAGAATGTTAACCGCTTTGAGACTCCTTCGGGTAGTGATAAAGCGGGATATCAAATCCCAAACTCTTCTTCTTCTTCTTCTCCAAGAGAGAAAGAAAAGTACAAAAGTACAGTACAGCGGAAGAGATAAGTCTGGCTTCCGTTCTCACACTTTCCAAGCCTGGAAAGTAAACACAGACATGTGATATAGCAATCAGGGCACCAAAGATTGTAAAAGGACCTGCCAGCTGATGGTGAGGGGTTGAGGATGAAACATTTATTAAAGCTTAGGGAAGCAACTATAGGTTTTTCAGAATTTACTCAGGAATTAGGTTAAAATTTTAATTGGTTTGGAAGAAATTTTGGTACCGCTCTTAACCACTACACCACACTGGCTCTCAAGAAGTGAGACTGCTTTGTCCTGTATATATGGCTTAATAGATACTTAGAATGCACACAATCACGCTCCATGATCGTTTCTGCTATACAGTGGTACCTCGGGTTAAGAACTTAATTCGTTCCAGAGGTCCGTTTTTATCCTGAAACTGTTCTTAACCTGAGGTACCACTTTAGCCAATGGGGCCTCCCGCTGCCGCTGCGCCACGGGCGCGCCATTTCTGTTCTCATCCTGAGGTAAAGTTCTTAACCCGAGGTACTACTTCCGGGTTAGCGGAGTCTGTAACCTGAAGCGTTTGTAACCACTTTACTCTGCTGATCGAGCGTGCACATGTTTTTTTA
Source organism: Darevskia mixta (assembly GCA_034641385.1). NCBI lineage: Eukaryota > Metazoa > Chordata > Lepidosauria > Squamata > Lacertidae > Darevskia > Darevskia mixta. The sequence goes on along the minus strand of JAWWNH010000143.1, from coordinate 793,456 downwards.
TATGTGTCGTTGGTGCGCACCGGGACTGATTTGTGAACGTCCCGGGCTGCACTTCATCAGAAAGACGCCCAGAGAGGTCTGTCTCATTCTGGGGGCTGCGTGTGCCCCCCAGGCGTGTTCTGACAAGGCCCACTTCTGTGACAGTACTGGTGTAGCACTCTTCATGCCTGCCTCTTAATTCCTTCTTCTCCCTCCAGCTGAAGGCAACAGTGATGAAATTGATGAGCCCATCAAAGAACTGTTTGCGGACGAGGATTTTTCAAGAAGACACAACCTGATGAGTCTGAATTCGATCAACTGGTCCAGAATTCTGGTGCAGATTGCTCATTTTTTCTACGCCTACTTCCGGTGTGCTCCGTCTATGGATTCCACCCCGCTGCCAGTTGTGGAAGTGGTTGTTCCAACTGGAGGAGGAGGAAATCTCACAGGTTAGCAAAAAGCAACAACCCCAAAATGCTTCCTTGAGTCATGATGAATTGTGCTGGACCTGTCTGAAAGTTGCATCACTGGAAATGGGAGGAGCTGTAAAACAAGCAGCATGTCAAAGACAACTTTTTATTTTGCTGCTTTAGTGCAAACCTAGTACTCCTAAACAATCTGGCCAAATTTCTGAAGTTTGCTGAATATTTCTCCTAGTTCATCGTGGCTCGCTGAGCCGCAGGCGTTGACTGAGCCCCTATGTTTAATTGTCATAGACCTGGGATTGGGCACCTGGAATACAGCCAGTTTATGCAGCCAGAACAACTAAATTATGCGACTTACATAAATTACCGGTACAGAAGCAGAGCGGAGTGCGTGCTGTACATATTTCTGCAGTTCTATAGTAGCACCTTGGTTCTCAAACTTAATCCGTTACGGAAGTCCATTCAAAAACCAAAGCGTTCCAAAACCAAGGCGCGCTTTCCCATAGAAAGTAATGCAAAATGGATTAATCCGTTCCAGACTTTTAAAAACAGCCCCTAAAACAGCTATTTAACATGAATTTTACTATCTCACAAGACCATTGATCCATAAAACGAAAGCAATAATCAATGTACTTTACTATAAAATAATTAATACAATATTGTAGATGCTAAAAATAAAAAATATTATTTTTTCTTACCTGCACTGATAATAGTCATTGTTTGGATGGGGGGCTTTTATCCATTTCCGCAGTCACACAATCAACCAATCAGTAGCTGAACTGGGTTCCATGCAGTCACAAAAACAAATTAACCGAAAAAGTCTCAAAAACAAAAACACCAAATAAATAGCAAAAACAAAAGCGCCAAACTGAATCCATTCCGGAAGTCCGTTTGACTTCCGAAATGTTCGAAAACCAAGACGCAGCTTCTGATTGGTGCAGGTGCCCCGGAAACAATAGCCAACAGACGCATCGGATGTTCGGCTTCCGAAAAATGTTTGAAAACCGGAACACTTCCGGGTTTTCGGCGTTTGGGAACCAAGGTACCGCTGTATCACCAATCGCAACTGTATTCATTCCTGTATTGACAGTAAGGTCAAATAGAATAGTTGAATTGATTTCAGTACCATATTGTGCATCTCCTTTACGTAAGGAGATCTCTGGTACAAATTACTGATGGTTTCTGTCTTTGGTCCAGCTGGGTGTCTTGCCCAGAAGATGGGGCTCCCCATTGATCTTGTGGCAGTGGTAAATGACAACGATGTGGTACACAGAGCTATCCAACACGGTGATCTCTCACTGTCCCGGTCTATGAAGTCAACACTGGCTTCAGCGATGGATATTCAGGTACCGTATTTTTCGCTCTATAAGGCACACCTGACCATAGGACGCACCTAGTTTTTAGAGGGGGAAAGCCCCATTTTTTGAGGATCAGCTCAAATTTCTGCAGCTTCTTTTGCAAAGGAGAAAAGCCCCATTTTTTGAGGATCAGCTGGAATGTGACTGTGTAATGAGATTTGTTGATGGGTGCATTTTTCCTGCAATCCATTTCCTCTGGCTCCTGCCTGTCTTCCCCATGTCTAAATACTTGCTTGCTTCTGAACATAAGCCTCCTTCTAGAAAATGGCTTGTGCCATCTTTTCCTTTGCTAGGAACCTTACAACATGGAGAGGATCTTTTGGCTGTTCTCTGGCTCAGACAGTAACTTGGTCCGAAGTGTGATGGAAGAATTTTACTCTGCTAAAAAAGTCCAGCTCCCGTCCCAGTTGCAAAAGAAGGTTAGCTATGATTTGCCTATAATTCTTCAGCTTGCTTTTAGTTTGAATTCTCTGTTTCAGGAGCGGCTGCTGTGCCACGGACCTCACGTCAGAAGCATTGCTTCCTGGAAGGGAGAGGAGAGGTATTGGCTTAGGGATGGCAGGATGCAAATGTGCCGATCAACCAGTTGCGATGTTCACTGGGCAGGTGATGTCTACAGTTTTTCTGGTGGCATCTAGGTAAAGGTAAAGGGACACCTGACCATTAGGTCCAGTCGTGACTGACTCTGGAGTTGCGGCGCTCATCTCGCATTATTGGCCGAGGGAGCCGGCGTACAGCTTCCAGGTCATGTGGCCAGCATGACTAAGCCGCTTCTGGCAAACCAGAGCAGTGCACGGAAACGCCGTTTACCTTCCCGCCAGAGCGGTACCTATTTATCTACTTGCACTTTGACGTGCTTTCGAACTGCTAGGTTGGCAGGAGCAGGGACCGAGCAATGGGAGCTCACCCCGCCGCGGGGATTCGAACCGCCGACCTTCTGATCGGCAAGCCCTAGGCTCTGTGGTTTAACTCACAGCGCCACCCGCGTCCTGTCCTGGTGGAATCTACACATATATAAAAAACACTGTGGGGAAAGCGTACTTAAAGCATTATATTTGCAGCTGTATCCTCTGAGTCTGGTTGCAGCTTTCTGAGTCCTCTGTCTGGTTGCAGCTTTCTGAAGGTCTGCAGTCTTGCTCAGTCTCTGATGAAGAAATTGTCCAAACCATGAGACGCTGCTGGGAGGACAACCGCTATCTCCTCTGTCCCCATTCAGCCACTGCTGTTTGCTACCATTATAAGCACTCCAGTTGCCATCCAAGCACGTAAGCATGAATTTGTCTGCACGCTTTGGTAGCTTTCTTATTATAGTATTATACATATTATAGAATATTGTTAGTATTATTATAATATACTAAAGCATGCAAATGAACATGGCAATTAAAAAAAATATTATTTATTAATTGCATAAATAAATTATATTGCAGCTATAATAAGATTAATGAAACAATAGTGTTAACAACAACAACAACCTGTGCTTTTTGTTTGTTACTAGTACCGTGTTTCCCCGAAAATAAGACATACCCATAAAATAAGCTGTAGCAGGATTTCTATGCATTTGTGCAATATAAGCCATACCCCAATGCAAGAAAGCAAAGTGGTAATGTATGGAAATGAAAGCTGGACCATAAAGAAGGCTGATCGCCGAAGAATTGATGCTTTTGAATTATGGTGCTGGAGGACACTCTTGAGATTTCCATGGACTGCAAGAAGATCAAACCTATCCATTCTGAAGGATATCAGCCCTGAGTGCTCACTAGAAGGACAGATCTTGAAGCTGAGGCTCCAATACTTTGGCCACCTCATGAGAAGAGAAGACTCCCTGGAAAAGACCCTGATGTTGGGAAAGGTTGAGGGCACAAGGAGAAGGGGAAGACAGAGGACGAGGTGGTTGGACAGTGTTCTCGAAGCTACTAACATGTGTCTGACCAAACTGCGGGAGGCAGTGGAAGACAGGAGTGCCTGGCGTGCTCTGGTCCATGGGGTCACGAAGAGTCGGACACGACTAAACGACTAAACAACAACAAAGCCATACCCCGAAAATAAGCCATAGTGTGTTTTCTTGAGGGAAAAAAATATAAGACGGCCTCTTATTTTCAGGGAAACACGGTATAATAGCCATCCTGGGAACATAAAATGATGTTGATAAAAGTGATGTTCATTGTACATGCTGTCTGGGCAGCAAACACAGCACCATCTTGAAGTACACCTGAAGAATGTGGCCAGCATGACAAAGCCGCTTCTGGCGAACCAGAGCAGTGCATGGAAACACCGTTTACCTTCCCTCCGGAGCAGTTCCTATTTATCTACTTGCACTTTGACATGCTTTCAAACTGCTAGGTTGGCAGGAGCAGGGACTGAGCAACGGGAGCTCACCCCATCGCAGGGATTCGAACCTCCGACCTTCTGATCAGCAAGCCTTAGGCTCTGTGGTTTAACCCACAGCGCCACCTGGGTCCTTGTCATATATTTCCTTGACATCTGATGGGAGGGCGTTACACAGGGCGGGCGCCACCACCGAGAAGGCCCTCTGCCTGGTTCCCTGCAGCTTCACATCTCGCAGTGAGGGAACCACCAGAAGGGCCTTGGAGGTGGATCTCAGTTTCCAGGCTGAACGATGGGGGTGGAGACGCTCCTCAGGTATACAGGGGCAAAGCTGTTTAGGGCACAATATGTGAAGAGACACACAAGGATTTGAAGAGTGGCTGCGGAAACCCAGCCAGATGGGCGGGGTATAAATAATAAATTCTTATTATTATAAGATCAACAAATTTACTGTGGCAAGAGCATTATTTGAGATGGAATCCATTCAGTACTTTCCAAATTTCAGAGACGTTTAGAGCAGGGGTAGGCAGCCTAAGGCCCGTGGGCCGAATGTGGCCCAATTGCCTTCTCAATCCAGCCCGTGGACAGTCCAGGAATCAGTGTTTTTTTACATGAGTAGAATGTGTCCTTTTCTTTAAAATGCACCTCTGGGTTATTTGTTGGGCATAGGAATTCGTCCATTATTTTTTTTTCAAAATATAGTCCGGCCCCCCACAAGGTCTGAGGGACGGTGGACCGGCCCATGGCTGAAAAAGCTTGCTGACCCCTGGTTTAGAGGTTTGTTGCACAGATGCGCTCATTTCCTCTTTTCTTTCCATTCCAGTTCCAGATGCTGCTTGGCTCCTGCTTCCCCTGTGAAGTTTGAAAATGCCGTTCTTAAAGCCGATCTCACCCTCGACATCTCGCCTGAGATAAGGAAGCTGAAAGACATGGAGACCAAATCTTGTGCCCTGAAGAGAGGTGATGACTGGGCAAAACTACTGCGGCAGCAAATAGAAGCAGTTGCGAAACAAAGAAATCCTACGCCAAGCTGAACATTTGCAACAAGCCTCCTACTGCTATGCAAGGCATATGATAAGAGAGTTGGTGCTGCTTTTGCTAATGAATAAAGCATAGTTGTGTCACAGTTTGTGCAGAATCATCATCATCATCATCATCATCATCAACAACAACAGTAAGAATAAATTTATACACCGCCCATCTGGCTGGGTTTCCTCAGCCACTCTGGGTGGCTCCCAACAGAATATTAAAAACACGAAACATTAAACACTTCTCTAAACAGAGCTGCCTTCAGATGTCTTCTAAAAGTCAGATAGTTGTTTATTTCCTTGACATCTGATGGGAGGGCATTCTACAGGGTGGACGCCTCTACCATCATTTTACTACTACTACTACTACTACTACTACTACTACTACTACTACTAATTTATTTATACCCTGCCCATCTGGCTGGGTTTCCCCAGCCACTCTGGACGGCTCCCAACAGATTAAAACCAGAATAAAACACCAAACATTAAAAACCTCCCTAACAGGGCTGCCTTCAGATTTCTTCTAAAGGTCAGATAGTTGTTTCTCTCTTTGACATCTGATGAGAGGTCATTCCACAGGGCGGGCACCACCACTGGGAAGGCCCTCTGCCTGGTTCCCTGTAATTTCACTTCTCACAGTGAGGGAACCACCAGAAGGCCCTCGGCGCTGGACCTCAGTGTCTGGGGGGCTGAACGATGGGGGTGGAGACGCTCTTTCGGGTATACTGGGCCTATTACCTGCTAAAAGTGATGGGCAATTGTTGGCATCCGTTTGCCTTGAGAGACAATGGAGTGCACTTCTGGGGGTGAAGTCAAACTGCTGCAGAATCACAAAGCTTGCTGTTGTTTGCAGAGACCGGTAGCTTGTAACTATTGCCTCCCGTATATTTTTATGCTGCATTAGCAGCACGGAAGTGATCTCCCCAGGGTGCATGCTTGGGCAGTGTGTCTGGAGGTCCTGGGCTGCCCAGATGATAAGACCCTCTCTTGGCCTCGCTGATGGGGTCCAAAGGAAAGCAGAGCGAGACGTTTGGCACCAGCTTGGCTGCAGGAGTTGACGGAAGGAGGCGTACAAGGCGCCATCCATCCACCGTAGGGACTTCACTCCTGAGTGGCCGCTGGGACCACATAACACCGGTCCTGAGAGATCTACATTGGCTCCCAGTACGTTTCCGAGCACAATTCAAAGTGTTGGTGCTGACCTTTAAAGCCCTAAACGGCCTCGGTCCTGTATACCTGAAGGAGCGTCTCCACCCCCATCGTTCAGCCCGGACACTGAGATCCAGCGCCGAGGGCCTTCTGCCGGTTCCCTCACTGCGAGAAGCAAAGCTACAGGGAACCAGGCAGAGGGCCTTCTCGGTAGTGGCACCCGTTCTGTGGAACGCCCTCCCACCAGATGTCAAAGAGATAAACAACTATCTGACATTCAGAAAATACCTGAAGGCAGCCCTGTTTAGGGAAGTTTTTAACCTGTGATATTTTAATGTATTTTAATATCTGTTGGAAGCCGCCCAGAGTGGCTGGGGGGACCCAGCCAGATGGGCGGGGTACAAATAATAAATTATTATTATTGTTGTTGTTCAGTTCGTTCAGTCGTGTCCAACTCTTCGTGACCCCATGGACCACAGCACGCCAGGCATGCCTATCCTTCACTGCCTCTCGCAGTTTGGCCAAACTCATGTTAGTAGCTTCGAGAACACTGTCCAACCATCTCATCTTCTGTCGTCCCCTTCTCCTTGTGCCCTCAATCTTTCCCAACATCAGGGTCTTTTCTAGGGAGTCTTCTCTTCTCATGAGGTGGCCAAAGTACTGGAGCCTCAACTTCAGGATCTGTCCTTCTAGTGAGCACTCAGGGCTGATTTCTTTAAGAATGGATAGGTTTGATCTTCTTGCAGTCCATGGGACTCTCAAGAGTCTCCTCCAGCACCATAATTCAAAAGCATCAATTCTTCGGCGATCAGCCTTCTTTATGGTCCAGCTCTCACTTCCGTACATTACTACTGGGAAAACCATAGCTTTAACTATACGGACCTTTGTTGGCAAGGTGATGTCTTTGCTTTTTAAGATGCTGTCTAGGTTTGTCATTATTATTATTATTATTATTATTATTATTATTATTATTATTATTATTGGTAGATTAGACTAAGAGAGTGCGATGAGCCCAAGGTCACATAGCGAGCTGTGTGTTAGCCATTGGGATAAACTGATGATTTCTCTTCTGCACAGCCTGGTACAGTTTCGGAACCAGCAGCAAAACCTTAAAAGCATAAGGGATGCGGGTGGCGCTGTGGGTTAAACCACAGAGCCTAGGGCTTGCCGATCAGAATGTTGGCGGTTCGAATCCACGTGACGGGGTGAGCTCCCGTTGTTCGGTCCCTGCTCCTCCCAACCTAGCAGTTCGAAAGCACGAAGTGCAAGTAGATAAATAGGTACCGCTGCAGCGGGAAAGTTAACGGCGTTTCCGTGCGCTGCTCTGGTTCGCCAGAAGCGGCTTAGTCATGTTGGCCACTTGACCCAGAAGCTGTACGCCGGCTCCCTCGGCCACTAATGCGAGATGAGCGCCGCAACCCCAGAGTCGTCCGCGACTGGACCTAATGGTCAGGGGTCCCTTTACCTTTACCTAGCATAGACGTTAGGGTGGCATACTGCCACAAGGGGGCAGAGCAACCTAAGCTTTGATTTGTTTAAAAGCTCTTCTGATCCTAACTGAAATGATTCAAGAACACTTCCTTGGGTCTGAATTATAAGCAAGTAAGAATACTGAGCCGAGTCTCTGCAATACCTTCTGCTTCTTGCATGGTTGGCAAGGCATTTGGTTCAGTGCACATTTTAATACTAGCCAACCTGATATGGGAAAGGAGTACGACAAGGGAAAGGAGTACGACAAGGCTGTATATTGTCTCCCTGCTTATTTAACTTATATGCAGAATTCATCATGCGAAAGGCTGGACTGGATGAATCCCAAACCGGAATTAAGATTGCCGGAAGAAATATAAACAACCTCAGATATGCTGATGATACAACCTTGATGGCAGAAAGTGAGGAGGAATTAAAGAACCTTTTAATGAGGGTGAAAGAGGAGAGCGCAAAATATGGTCTGAAGCTCAACATCAAAAAAACTAAGATCATGGCCACTGGTCCCATCACCTCCTGGCAAATAGAAGGGGAAGAAATGGAGGCAGTGAGAGATTTCACTTTCTTGGGTTCCATGATCACTGCAGATGGTGACAGCACTCACGAAATTAGAAGACGCCTGCTTCTTGGGAGAAAAGCAATGACAAACCTAGACAGCACCTTAAAAAGCAAAGACATCACCTTGCCAACAAAGGTCTGTATAGTTAAAGCTATGGTTTTCCCAGTAGTAATGTACGGAAGTGAGAGCTGGACCATAAAGAAGGCTGATCGCCGAAGAATTGATGCTTTTGAATTATGGTGCTGGTGGAGACTCTTGAGAGTCCCATGGACTGCAAGAAGATCAAACCTATCCATTCTTAAAGAAATCAACCCTGAGTGCTCATTAGAAGGACAGATCCTGAAGTTGAGGCTCCAGTACTTTGGCCACCTCATGAGAAGAGAAGACTCCCTAGAAAAGACCCTGATGTTGGGAAGGATTGAGGGCACAAGGAGAAGGGGACGACAGAAGATGAGATGGTTGGACAGTGTTCTCGAAGCTACTAACATGAGTTTGGCCAAACTGTGAGAGGCAGTGAAGGATAGGCGTGCCTGGCGTGCTCTGGTCCATGGGGTCACGAAGAGTCGGACACGACTGAACGACTGAACAACAACAACAACCTGATATGCAGTTCGCAAAACAATATATGGATTGAAATGCTGCCCTCCTTTGACATTTGCACTTCTTCAGATTTTGTGGCACAGTTCCAGTAAAATAAAATACAAAAATGAATGTATCGGATGGAAGGGTGCATGAAAATACACATATTAGAGAAAACAACGTACAATAATAATAATAATAATGCACCAGGTTGGTGAAAATTGCTAGAGAAATATGTATACGGTGGAGGCTCGGGTTGCGAACGTGATCCGTGCGGGAGGCACGTTCGCAACCCGCAGCGCCCGTAACCCGCAGCGCCACGTCTGCGCATGTGTGTGACGCAATTCAGTGCTTCTGCGCATGCGCAAAGTGCGATTTAGTGCTTCTGCGCAAACACCGAAACCCAGAAGTAACCCGTTCCGGTACTCCCGGGTTCGGCGCGTCCATAACCTGAAAACGTGCAACCCGAAGCGATCGCAACCTGAGGTATGACTGTATTAGCAAAATTGCATACAAAAATGTGTCTATCAGGAAAAATGCACATTGGATGCTGCCAAGTTTCACAAGGACGTTAATATATAATACAGTAATCACAAATGGATGCTGAAATGTGGTGAACTGACATTATTACTGCTGCTGCTTCTGCGGCTACTACTACTACTACTACCATTATTATTTATGCTGCCCATCTGACAGGGTTACCCCAGTGACTCTGGGTGACTTCCAACAATGTCTTCTAATATAATAATGATAATAATTTATTATTTGTACTCCGCCCATCTGGCTGGGTCTCCCCAGCCACTCTGGACAGCTTCCAGCAAACATTAAAATACATTAACACATCACAGATTAAAAACTTCCCTAAACAGGGCTGCCTTCAGGTATTTTCTAAATGTCGTGTAGTTGATCCCTTTAACCTCTGATGGGAGGGCGTTCCACAGGGCGGGCGCCACTACCGAGAAGGCCCTCTGCCTGGTTCCCTGTAGCTTTGCTTCTCGCAGTGAGGGAACCGCCAGAAGGCCCTTGGCACTGGATCTCAGTGTCCGGGCTGAACGATGGGGGTGGAGACGCTCCTTCAGGTATACAGGACCGAGGTCGTTTAGGGCTTTAAAGGTCAGCACCAACACTTTGAATTGTGCTCGGAAACGTACCGGGAGCCAATGTAGATCTCTCAGGACCGGTGTTACGTGGTCCCGGCGGCCACTCCCAGTCACCAGTCTAGCTGCCGCATTCTGGATTAATTGCAGTTTCCGGGTCACCTTCAAAGGTAGCCCCATGTAGAGTGCATTGTAGTAGTCCAAGCGAGAGATAACTAGAGCATGCACCACTCTGGCGAGACAGTCCGTGGGCAGGTAGGGTCTCAGCCTGCGTACCAGATGGAGCTGGTAGACAGCCGCCCTGGACACAGAATTAACCTGCGCCTCCATGGACAGCTGCGAGTCCAAAATGACTCCCAGGCTGCGCACCTGGGAAAGCCCAAAGCTCAATGGTGTGGCTCTAAATCAGGGAGATCAGATTTTTCAGGACTACAGCTCCTATAATCCCTGGCCACTGGATATGGCTGATGGGAGTTGGAGTCCAACACCACCCGGAGAGCCCCGGCTTCTCCATCCCTTCTCTAAATAGTTCAAGGGAAGGGTCTTAGGATCTTGAGGCAGCTGAGTCACCCTGCAAGGAGTTCCTTCACCAATCAGGGCTTCATCAGAGAAGAACATCCCAACAGATTCCCCCAAACTGACTCCCTGTGTTTCCCTCTCTACCTTTTCCATTGAGAAAAGGGAGGAAATTGGCTGTCAAACTGGCAGGCAAAACTCAGGCACCAGTTCTTGCTCAGTAAAGGTAACCCTGACTGTTAGGTCCAGTCGCAGACCCTCGGCGCTGGATCTCAGTGTCCGGGCAGAATGATGGGGGTGGAGACGCCCATCTAAAAGTCAGATAGCTGTTTTATTTCCTTGACATCTGATGGGAGGGCGTTCCACAGGGCGGGCGCCATCACCGAGAAGGCCCTCTGCCTGTTTCCCTGCAACCTCACTTCTCGCAGTGAGGGAACCACCAGAAGGCCCTCGGCGCTGGATCTCAGTGTCTGGGCTGAACGATGGGGGTGGAGACGCTTCTTCAGGTCTACAGGACCGAGGTCGTTTAGGGCTTTCAAGGTCAGCACTAACACTTTGAATTGCGCTCGGAAACGTACTGGGAGCGAGTGCAGATCCTTTAGGACCGGTGTTATATGGTCCTGGCAGCCACTCCTAGTCACCAGTCTGCCAGCCACATCAAGTGAAACAGACTGTGTGCTTGTGCTCCTGCAGAAAGACAAAATAACTCAGAAAGAATAAATATGCTTTCCTTGTGGAGGGGGTGAGCTTTGGGCTCCAGAGCAGGCATAGTTTGGGTGTGTACTGGAGGAATCCTGCAGGTCCAAGATCTCTGATCCACTCCCAGCATGCCCCATTCAGGCCTCTACTGGTGTCAGAACACGAATGGCAAAGGAGCTGTGGCAGAAGGTAAGCTTTCCGCAGCAACAATAAATGGAACTTGGGTCACCCTAAGTGGCCAGCCAAATTGCACAGCATAAGAGGTGCCCGCCAAGACTGGGGCAGGGTTGCAGGTTTATGAACGCCCCATAGATCAGGGGTCAGCAACCTTTTCCAGCCGTGGGCCGGTCCACCGTCCCTCAGACCAAGTGGTGGGCCGGACTATATTTTGGAAAAAAAAATGGACGAATTCCTGTGCCCGACAAATAACCCAGAGATGCATTTTAAAGAAAAGGACACATTCTACTCATGTAAAAACACCAGGCAGGCCCCACAAATAACCCAGAGAGGCATTTTAAAGAAAAGCACACATTCAACTCATGTAAAAACACGCCGATTCCTGGACCGTCTGAGGGCCAGATTGAGAAGGCCCGTGGGCCGCATCCGGCCCACGGGCCTTAGGTTGCCTACCCCTGCCATAGATTATTGCCATCCCTCTTGAAATATGAAGGGTCTCTTTGTTTAAGGAGAATGGCACATATCAGACACTGCATAATATGTGCAAATTGGTTCCACTAAGAAAGTATTGCATTTAACATTAATTCTTTAGATCAGTGTTTCTCAACCAGTGTGCCTCCAGATGTTTTGGGACTACAACTCCCATCATCCCTCGCTAGCAATACCAGTGGTCAGGGATGATGGGAATTGTAGTCCCAAAACATCTGGAGGCACACTGGTTGGGAAACACTGCTTTAGATAGTTCTTTATTATGTAATTATGTAAAGATTTTTTAAAATGCTCTTCAACCAACAGCTGGGTTGTTTTTAGGCACACCACTTAGAAATGCGAATAATTTATTTAACAATTTAAATGAATAAATATATAAATGCCTTCAACGGAAGCTCCCAGAGCAGCTTGCAGGGGTCGATAAGAAGTCAGTTCCTGCCCTCCAGTTGACCATCTCAAAGACCTGACACAAAGGGAAGAGGGATTGGGAGGGAGGGGGGGGAAATGCAAGCTTGGGTACTATTTCTTAGTTATGGAACTCTTCTAATGGCCAGGTGGGGAGATTTCAAGGAGAGGAGAAGTCAAAATGTTGCTGGTCTTTCAGCAGAGCAGAGACCTTGCAGGCCCATCCATCTAACTCCCCTATAGCTTGAGATGATAGAAAAGTCCTGTAGTGATTGATCAATGATGGCGCCTTCAACATTCAGGCTGACACTTCCTGATACACTCATCAAGTGATCTGCAAGTGTGTTTGAACTGAGCTATTACATTTGTGTTTTTCGATGACAGCTGTCCCATAAGTGTGATGAGTCCCATTCATGGCTTTCCATCTCATTTTGTCCAAGGCAACGACTCAATAGTTGAATTGGAGTTGGCTTTGCTTTTGAATTTTGGTTGATGTAATGTTTATCTTTCCTTCTTTGAATCTTATTTGGGGAGGAAAGGAAAGAAAAGAGGAAGTGTGAACTGTCACAAAGGACAAAGACGACCTTTTGAAAGAGGGGCAGAGAATGGCAAGGGAAAATTTGTCACCTTTCCAATTATTCCCAAGCCAATGTTTATTTCTTGTACAGTGGTACCTCTGGTTACAGACGCTTCAGGTTACAGACGCTTCAGGTTACAGAGTCCGCTAACCCAGAAATAGTACCTCAGGTTAAGAACTTTACCTCAGGATGAGAACAGAAATCGCGCGCCAGCAGCGCTGGGCTCCATTAGCTGAAGTGGTACCTCAGGTTAAGAACAGTTTCAGGTTAAGAACAGACCTCCAGAACGAATTAAGTTCTTAACCCGAGATACCACTGTATTCTTTACAGTGATACCTCAGGTTACATACGCTTCAGGTTAAGAACTCCGCTAACCCAGAAATAATGCTTCAGGTTAAGAACTTTGCTTCAGGATAAGAACAGAAATTGTGTTCTGGCGGCGCAGCGGCAGCGGGAGGCCCCATTAGCTAAAGTGGTGCTTCAGGTTAAGAACAGTTTCAGGTTAAGAACGGACCTCCGGAACGAATTAAGTACTTAACCAGAGGTACCACTGTATTTGTTTACTGGAAGAAGGGATTGTCCATGAGGAAGTATTCTCTCTCTTTTTTAAAAAAATAATTTTTATTATAGATTTTTGCATACATTTTTAAATAATATTTAACATTCATATGTTATACAAGTTTTTCTGACTTCCACCAGCCACTTCTCAAGATTTTCACTTTCCTTAACTTCTTCTTGTATTTCATACTCTACTATTACTTTTAATAATCAAATTCAAATATTACTTTTCCATAGTTATTACTGTCATATTTCTTAAATTAAACCTCACAAAACTTCCTGCAAGCCTATTAGCGTGATTTGTTGTTTACAGTTATCTTTCAAATATGTCTCAAATTTAATCCAATCTTTTAGAAATTCCTGGTCCCGTCGGTTTCGAATTCTTCCTGTCATCTTATCCAGTTCTGCATAGTCCATTAACTTCATCTGCCACTCTTCTGTTGTCGGCAATTCTTCTTGTTTCCACTTTTGTGCCATTAACATTCTAGCTGCCATTGTTGCATATAAAAATAACTTTTTGTCTTGTCTCTTAATATCATTTCCTACAATTCCTAACAGAAAAGCTTCCAGTTTCTTTATAAATGTATATTTCAACATTTTTTTCATCTCATTATATATCATTTCCCAGAAGCTTTTCACCTTCTTACATTCCCACCACATATGATATAACGTTCCTTCTTTTTCTTTACACTTCCAACATTTATTACTCGTTTTATACATTTTAGCTAATTTCACTGGTGTAATGTACCACATGAGGAAGTATTCATTCTCTCTCTCTCTCTCTCTCTCTCTCTCTCTCTCTCTCTCCCCTCCCCTCCCCTCCCCTCCCCCCACCCCCGCTCCCAAGGCTGTCCAAAAATCTATAGCCAGAATACCGGTACTAGTAGTATGAAGAAAATATTATGAAAACTTCTCTGAATCCACATTCTCTTCATCAGGCATGGTTTTACAAATCCTTATCATACCTGCTTTTTCTCTGAAGTGGAAAGCGAGTTCTCCACTACAGAGAGAGCTCGTGTTGCGGTGGGGGCAGAATAAGCCACCTCCCCTTGTGCTGGGGGTTTGGCTTGCTGGCCACAGCTAATATTGACACAGGGTGTTGCTGGGGAAAAACACATGTATCTATTTGTGATGGACAGCCCAGCGTCCTATATATATTTGGTCAGCACGTGGTGTGACCTTCCTCTTTGCTGCGAGCTTCGGATCTCCCGCCCCCCCTCCCTGGTATAGGCTTGTGCGTTGACCTTGCTGTCGCCTGTCATGGGGTCGTCTGCTTTTGAGGTAGGGGCCTAGTAGGAATTTTTCCATTTGGCTGATTGGCTGTGCCATTTGGTTTTCGTCTACTACGTAGCAACTAGTCACAACTTGTAAGGTTGGCGTTTAGGCATTGGTTGTGTTGGTTAATGGATGGGCGGTAGCCCTCCAAAAGTGATCATGGTGCGTGGGAATTCCGTTAAAGGAATCCAGCGGCTCAATATGCTTGTCCGAACCCGGTAGGGTTGCAGGGCTGTGCATGAGCCCCTGGGACCTCTGGGGAAGGGGGAGGTCTCTGCAGCCCAGCCTCCATTCAACTCTCCCCAGACTGGTTTCCCCCCGCTGACAAGTGGTCAGCTCTGTCCCGTCGGACAGCGTGAACCAATGCCTACGCAACCACTGACGTGTTTTGTATTTCAATAAAGTTGTGGCCAAAACTATGCCAAAAACCCAAACAAAAATTACGTCTCATGTGTGAGATTATTGGTGGGGGGTGGCTTGGTGACCTCTACACGCAAAGCCCAGAACTCTTGAGCTTTTCTTTTGAGGTAACGCACCCCAGTCCTACCATTTTCCTTTGGGATCCAACAGTCAAGAAGACAGTTTCTGCACATGCAGTAGAGGGAAAAGAGAGGCAGATTGGGTTTTGCTTTTTTGTTTTGTTTTGGAGGCTTTTTTCACAGGGCGCAATAGCCAGCTGTGCTGGGCTTCACTGCCGCCCTGCGCGAACAGAGACTCCTCAGTTGACAGAGCTCTGCAGGCCTGAATCCCTGGTAAGCAACCAAAACGAGAGCTTTGGATCGAATCCTGCATTAGTCCCTTGGGAGGGAAACTCCCAGAGAAAGAATGGGAATTTTCCCTGCCTAAGGACTTCCAGCTTTTAGTAATCCTTGCCTATATCCCACTGTATATGAAGACAAATTGTCAATATACCTGCTGCCTCTGCGAGTTATAGATCTGTAGAAAAAGCACGCTTTATGCAGAAATGTAAGAAATATAGAAATAGATCTATAATCCCCTTTCACATCAAAAGCATTCTGTAATCAGAGGATTAATTGTCGGCTCTAGTAGCATTCGGCAGGTTAGGAGCAAGTGCTATGAAGTGAATAACTTGGGATTTTATAGGATAGAGAAGAATAAAGGGGTTCGCTTGGGCTGAAGCCCCCTTTTTTGTATGTGCTCTGTGGCCTTTTTTCACAGTTCCTCTGGTAGGTGGGGCAGAGGACAGGAATTCCCCTCTTCCTCCCTATTTTAGAAGGCCTTGATCCTGAGGAATGTGGGAAGGCACCTCTCTTGAAACAGATCCAAACGCTTCAACCGTTTGGTTGCCACCATCTGCTTCCCTTGCGCTACTTAATCCTCGCTGTGTTTCCCGGGCTTTTCCTCAAATGAACAACAAACAATTCTCCTTTTTTTAAAAACATGAAGTAAAGTAACCAGTTGCTTATTAAGATTTTCCATGCTCCGTATCAGGGGTAGCTAACGTGGTCCCCTCTAGCTGTGTTGGACTACAACTTCCAGCATGACTCCCAGCCAGCATGACTAATGGTCAGGGATTATGAGAGTTGTTCCATAATAGGGGTGTACCTAGGGGACACGGTTGGCGCTGTGGGTTGTGGGGATTTGAAACACAGACCTTCTGATTGGCAAGCCCTAGGCTCTGTGGTTTAGACCACAGCGCCACCCATGTCCTTGGATTCAGGCATAGGTAAAGGTAAAGGGACCCCTGACCATTAGGTCCAGTCGTGTCCGACTCTGGGGTTGTGGCGCTCATCTCGCTTTATTGGCCGAGAGCCGGCATACAGCTTCCAGGTCATGTGGCCAGCATGACTAAGCCGCTTCTGGTGAACCAGAGCAGCGCACGGAAACGCCGTTTACCTTCCCGCCGGAGCGGTACCTATTTATCTACTTGCACTTTGACGTGCTTTCGAACTGGTAGGTGGGCAGGAGCAGGGACCTCTACACCAGGCACCCCCAAATTCGGCCCTCCAGATGTTTTGGGCCTACAATTCCCATCATCCCTGACCACTGGTCCTGTTAGCTAGGGATGATGGGAGTTGTAGTCCCAAAACATCTGGAGCTGGAGGGCCGAGTTTGGGGGTGCCTGCTCTACACCACCCGAGACCAGTGAAGTTAACTCTTTAAGGAAACAAAGCACAGCTCTGGCCTAGTGGTCTCAGCAAGTCTTTCGAGGAGGTCTTGCGCCCATGAAGCAGTTGTGAGGACTGATGGCCCCCCTCTCATCCTCACTGATGTGGTCCAAAGGAAAGCAGAGCAAGAGGTTTGGCACTAGCTTGGCTGCAGGAGTTGCCGGAAGGAGGCGTACAAAGGCACCATTCAAACGTCTTAAGGATTCCACTCCAGAGTTTACTCCTTAGCCTTTTCTTCTCCCAAAGATGTCCTGCAAGGCAGAGGGTCTGGATTGTTCCTCGGGGGTTAGCTTTACAATTTCTCTTTATGTACATCATGCACCCTTTGTGTGGCCGGGTGTCCCCCCAACCCTTTGTAAAAATCGCTCCAAAGCCTGCCTGCTACTGCCTTCCTCAGACAGGTAGGGCTGGGTGTCTGTATTTAATTACAGCCTGAAAGAGCTCCATTTAAAAGACAACAGCAAGGTGCTTCATTATCATTAACACATTTAGGAATGCCTTGCAGCAAATGGCAAGAACAAAGCCTGGCCATTTGATTTATTCTCTCTCTCCCTCCCCCTCCCAATTTGGGATGAATAATTATTTTTTTAAGTCAACTAAGTAATCTTTTGTACTTGATTTAGCAAAGTGCATTCTAACTGTATTGGGTCCCTCCACCGCTGACTCACTGTAACATCTTCCCCATGTAAACCACTAACTAAGAATTTCTCGGAACTTATTTCCTTTCGCTTAGCACCCACTTGTAGAATAGAATAGAACAGAATATATTTATTGTCATTGTCCCCTTCGAGAACAACGAAATTACTTGGCTGCTCCATCCACCCAGATAGGGCACTCCACGCAAAGACAAAACAACTACAAAAACACTGATTAAAACCATACACACTGATTAAAACCATACACACTGATTAAAACAATGATAAAACATAACAGGTAAGATTAGATGACTTCAAAGTCCAGGCTTCCCATTCAAGGCCGCGATCGCTCTGGAAAAGAAGCTGTTCCTAAGACGGCTTGTTCTTGTTGTCATCGTCCTGTATCTCCGTCCTGATGGCAAAAGTTCAAAGAGACGGTGACCAGGATGCGATGGATCTTTCACTATGTCCAGTGCCTTTCTGTGGCACCTCATGGCATAAATCTGCTCTAAGGTGGAGAGCGAGCAGCCAACAATGCTCTCTGCTGCCTTAACAACTCTACACAACCCCATCCTGTCCTTGGTAGTACAGCTTCCGTACCACACACATAAGCCATAAGTGAGCACGCTCTCAATGGCACAGTGATAGAAGGCAAGCAGCAGCTTTTGTGGAAGATGGTTTGTCCTTAGAACTCTCAGGAAGTACAGTCTCTGCTGCTCCTTCTTCACAAGCCCCCTTATGTTGACACTCCAGGACAGATCCTCCTGCAATTCAATGCCCAGAAATCTGAACATTGTCTCAATACTTTTTACCTTGGGCTGCCTACCCTGTGGGCTCCATATACAGTATGCGATCTCTTTGTTCTGTTGGCTTAGAAGCACAAATTTAAATAGCTGGTTTATTAAATGTAACAAGATTGCCTCCATTTATTTGCCATAAAAGAGCACCATGCTCTCCAAATATGGCTGCTACTTTGTGTACAGTTGTTGTTGTTGTTTAGTCGTTTAGTCGTGTCCGACTCTTCGTGACCCCATGGACCAGAGCACGCCAGGCACTCCTGTCTTCCACTGCCTCCCGCAGTTTGGTCAGACTCATGTTGGTAGCTTCGAGAACACTGTCCAACCATCTCGTTCTCTGTCATCCCCTTCTCCTTGTGCCCTCCATCTTTCCCAACATCAGGGTCTTTTCCAGGAAGTCTTCTCTTCTCATGAGGTGGCCAAAGTATTGGAGCCTCAGCTTCAGGATCTGTCCTTCCAGTGAACACTCAGGGCTGATTTCCTTCAGAATGGATAGCTTTGATCTTCGTGCAGTCCGTGGGACTCTCAAGAGTCTTCTCCAGCACCATAATTCAAAAGCATCAATTCTTCAGCGATCAGCCTTCTTTATGGTCCAGCTCTCACTGTGTACAGTTACCTTCGGGTAAAAGAATTCAAAGGTTTACACCCTTCCCTCCCCCCCAAATCCACCCCCCTCCAGGTACAAAAAAATGGGATGCCAAACACAATCAGTATTTATCCCCTGGTTTACCACGACATCATTCATCCTGGGCCATAGATTTAAAGCACATGTCATTCCCCAAAGAATCCTAGAAACTGTAGTTTACCCCTCACAGAGCTGCAATTCCTACTACAACCCTTAACAAACTACAGCTCCCAGTAACGCTATGTGCTTTGAATATGTAGTGCATCTGCAGCCATTGTCAGCTGGGTTTACAGATACCATCACCACAACATCATGTTTGTTAAGAACCGCTTTCAGATATTTATTTCATTTATTTCTTAGAATAATTGACATTCAAAGAATGCTAAGCTGGTTTGTAACCAACCAGAGCGCAAATAAAATCATACGTTGATATCGCTTTGACCTCTGATGGGAGGGCGTTCCACAGGGCGGGTGCCACTACCGAGAAGGCCCTCAGCCTGGTTCCCTGTAACCTCACTTCTCGCAGTGAGGGAACCGCCAGAAGGCCCTCGGCGCTGGACCTCAGTGTCCGGGCTGAACAGTGGGGGTGGAGATGCTCCTTCAGGTATACTGGACTGAGGCCGTTTAGGGCTTTAAAGGTCAGCACCAACACTTTGAATTATGCTCGGAAACGTACTGGGAGCCAATGTAGATCTCTCAGGACCGGTGTTACGTGGTCCCAGCGGCCACTCCCAGTCACCAGTCTAGCTGGCGCATTCTGGATGAATTGTAGTTTCCGGGTCACCTTCAAAGGTAGCCCCACATAGAGCGCATTGCAGTAGTCCAAGCGGGAGATAACTAGAGCATGCACCACTCTGGCGAGACAGTCTGCGGGCAGGTAGGGTCTCAGCCTGTGTACCAGATGGAGCTGGTAGACAGCCGCCCTGGACACAGAATTAACCTGCGCCTCCATGGACAGCTGTGAGTCCAAAATGACTCCCAGGCTGCGCACCTGGTCCTTCAGGGGCACAGTTACCCCATTCAGGACCAGGGACTCCCCCCACACCCGCCCGCCCCCTGTCCCCCCAAAAACAGTACTTCTGTCTTATCAGGATTCAACCTCAATCTTTTTAAATAGCCTTTTTATATAGGGTTTTTTCTCCGTTTGTTATAACGATTTAATTCTGACTTATTTATAGCATTCCTCCCCTTTGTGTAGATCCACCCCACGTCAGGGTAGGCTAGTGTAAACAGTAAGAGCCAATACATAACAGAAATGAAATCTCCAAACTGTTTTTAGTTTTTAGCCTTGTAATACTAGTCCAGCAGCAGTTTTCCCGAATGCAAACCGTTTTGCCTTCCTGCAACCCTCGGAACTTCAAGCCGCCCTGCTGCCACTGAAACACCCTTAATGTATCAGAAGATGCGTCCCTATGCTAAATCAATGTGCGCTCAGTGTCAACGTATTCAGTAAGTTCTAAGACGATAAGGTTCTCTCTCCTGCCCGTTTTATGAGCCGTGCGTGATCTTGCAAGGATGCTCTGGGGCCCCATGGAAACTGAATGAAGAAAAATCCTCTGTACTGGATACGGGGGCTGGGGGAGAGGATAACGTTTTAGTGTGGAACCATCTTCCAGAGAAGCAAACAGCTTTTGTCTCAAGTCCGTGGCCCGCATCAGGAAATCCTAAGCGGTTTCTTTGACCCTCTGAAAGGCATTGTATTAGCCAAGGTGACATGTCCCTCTGTGACAATCTTCCCTTGGTCAGAAGGTTCCTGCAGCTGTCGGCTGTGCTTGAGTTCTCCCGGTCATTATTTCGGCAAGGTCATGGTACAATTTCCTTCCACATAGCTTCTCTGGCTACTCTGAAGGCCAGTGGCTTTAATTATGGCCTCCTTCGCTCCCAGCTCTGAATACTCCGTGGAAGTCCCGCTTTAATTCGATTCACTAGACTAGAATAATCCAGTCCTTCCTTCTTATTCTGCCCCATCAAACTGGCCTTTCACCTTAAATGCCCTCCTATGTAAGAACTGGCCAGGTAAGGCTATAAATACTAGGTGATAAACTGTGCCACACAGACACTCGCAGCGCAGTTCTCAACATGCCGGCTCAGGAGCAGGAACGGAGGAGGAATTTGGCTCAGTTCGGATTGTAATGTACCCTTCTCCCACAAAATATGCAAACCGAAACGCAGCCATTGCTCGAAATCCAAACGTCTCTGGGTTTGGGGATGCAGTTCTCAATACAAATGATGCGTCCCAAAAAAAAATAAAAAAATAAAATGTCGATATTAGGGGAAAGTGTGCAAAAAGAAAAAAGAAGCACATATTAGTGAAGAGAACATATAAAAATGCATTGTATGGGAGGGGGGAACTGCTTGCAAAAATGTGTATGTAATGTGAATTTAAGACTGGGGGAGGGGAAATGAGAAACTGAATTTGGGGGATTCATCCCTACTCAGAAGGCCAAAACAAAATAAAAATTAAAAAATTCCTTCCAGTAGCACCTTAGAGACCAACTAAGTTTGTTCTTGGTATGAGCTTTCGTGTGCATGCACGAAAAGCGCCTGAAAGCGCCTGCTTTGTCTTCCTCCCCCCCCCCTTTCAGCGGCCAAAAAAGCCACGGCATGGAGGCAAGGGGCGGAGGCATCGCTCCGTGCGCATGCGCGCCGTGACGTCATGTGCACGGAGCGACGCCCCTCCCCCAGGGGTTCCACTTGGCTTGCCGCCCCCGGTAGCCAAGCGGCACGCTACGCCCCTGCTCTTGGGACCTATCAAAAAGTCACCTGTCAGTCTTAGGAGGAGATCTGTCCGTGAGTCATTCCTACTCTTTAGTGGGCAGCAGCAGTGGCCCTCCCCTCTCATTCCTAGTTAATTGGTGTGAAATTGGAGCAAGTTTTCAGGTGATAATGTGTTTGCATTTGCTGGTTGGCTGAGCTGCCCCAGACACACCATTGCAGCTTCATTAAACCTCCAGCTTTGGCCTCTGCTCCTGGCTGTGAGCTTCAAACTTTGTTTCCTGTGCTCTAGACACACAGCATCCGAATACATGTCAGCAAGGCAGCAGGATTGCATGTGCTACTGACCAGGTAGCTGCTACCCAACCACTTCTAAAAGATGTGAAGGGGGGAAAAAGATTTCATATTAGATAAAGACATATCCCTGCCCGGGTACATCTTGTAAAACTTCAAATGAATCCTTGCGTTCCCGTGCTTGTAAGGGCACATTTTAATGCCCTTTAATTGCCAGCTCTTAATTAATTGTTCCCAGAACTCTTTGAAGACATTGGATGCTATATATATTCTCTTACTAACACCCAAGTGAGGCCCCCTCTCTCTCTCAAAAAAGAGATAATACGCAGGTGTTAAGATTTATGTTTAAAAAACCCTTTGACGGTCCGAAAGGGTAGGAATAATGAAGGCGCCTGGGTTACGAAACATCATTATGGTGAGAAATAATAGCACCAATAAATCAATGGGACACATAAGTTTCTTGAAACCAGCCTTCAGTTTTGACTTATAATAATAAATGGAGTTTCAGAATTTACATTTTATATCAGTTCCCAAGGCCGTTTCTCAGTTGCAAGGCTCTCCACGTATTGGTTAAAGCAAGAGCAAAAAAATAACAAATATAAATATGAAATTCACATTTAAAAGTTTAAAACAGTGTTTCCCTAACTTGGGTCACCAGCTGTTTTTGGACTACAACCCCCAACATCCCTGACCACTGGTCCGGCTAGCTAGGGATGATGGGAGTTGTAGTCCAACAACAGTTTGAGACCCAAGTTTGGGAAGCACTGGAATCAATAAATTAGAAACACAGGTGTGCAGCATCATGATATAATTTTGATAGCTCATTACTAACTCAACTGAAAAGGAAGTTAAATTGTCCCCCCAGACATATATGATTACACAAGTATTTTCAATGGTTTTATGCTGCTTTCTTAGTTTTAGGTTGTCTTTTTGTTTTGATATTGGTTTGTTTGTTTGTTTTGGTAGACTGTACACTGCTTTGAGATTTAGAAAAAATATTTCTAAAAAGAAATATTAGGTATCATTTAATAAATGCATACATATATTTTTTTACATTTATATACTGCTTAACAACAATCATCTCTGAGTGGTATATAGAGAACAGAATAGATAAATAAAGTGAAATGTTATTTTCACTGATACCTCTATTTTCCCCTTGATGGAACAACAGAAACAGGGAACCTCTGATCTCTTGGGTGCTGGTAATTAAATTTCCCATTATCCTTAGCCATTGGCTATCCTTGCTGGGGCTGATGGGAGTTGTAGTCCCTCAATATCTGGCAGGGGTGGCACAGGCCTTCAGTTCCTGCACTAGATAATCTGCTGGGACCCTTCTTACGGTTCTCTTTTGCTCCCTATCCTGCATGAATAACATTCACCTAATTCACAAGGTGTGAAAGGGAGGACGACGCCTTATTGGGGTGGGCAGGGCCGGCCCAAGACATTTTGGCACCTGAGGCAAATCACAAAATGGCCAGTGTGGTGTAGTGGTTAAGAGTGGTAGACTGGTGAACCGGGTTTGCGTCTCCGCTCCTCCACATGCAGCTGCTGGGTGCCCTTGGGCTAGTCCCACTTCTCTGAAGTCTCTCAGCCCCACTCACCTCACAGAGTGTTTGTTGTGGAGAAGGGAAAGGAGAATGTGAGCCGCTTTGAGACTCCTTCGGGTAGTGCTAAAGCGGGATATCAAATCCAAACTCTTCTTCTTCATCATCTCCCAAGGAAGAAGGGGTGAGCGAAGATTTACATCGGGAACAAGGTGGGGAGTATCAAATCAACCTTACCCAACAGGTGAAGGGGGAATCAGTTGTCACGGGGGGGGGGATGCTCTGAAGCACGTTGAGTGGGCGCAGAGCCCAGGAGACCCCCAGAGGGCAACCCCTGCCATTTCCTCCCTAGACGCAGGATGAAGTGGTGTCTTGTAAGGGGGCCATGGGGAGTTGCACCAGGTGCAGATTTATTAAGGACACAACCCACGCTACGCCACTGGGCCACAGTGGTCCCAAAGGTGAGACTGGCAGGTGCAGGGTGAGGGGCTGCCCTCTGGAGGGGCTCCAGTTGGGCAGTTGGAGTCCGTGTCCAGCACCTCCCGGCAGAGCAGACATCTAGGAGGTGGACCCACAGTGACGTGCTAGCCCCCTTCTCCACGGTGATGCCCCGGGCACTGGCAACCCACGCTACACCACTGGTGGGAGGAGCAGTGCCTCCTATTCACTGAGAGGCCACTGTAGACTCAGAAGTGGCGACGACTGCCAAGGAGATGGCAGATCTGGCCCCCAAGGAGTTTGCTGCAGCTGTCGCGGTTACCGCGGCACTGGCAACGGCGACGATGCATTCCTTGGAGGTCAGATCTGCTGCCCCTGTGGATCCTGCCGCCTGAGGTGGTCACCTCACCTTACCTCATGAGTGGGCAGGCCCTGGGGGTGGGGGTCGCATGCTGTTGTGAGGTGTGTACCCTATGGCAGATTCCCCAAAACAGAGGCTGTTGCATAATCCAGCTGCAATATTCCTTGGTGGATTTAGAAACGAGATACCTGCTAATAACTGAGCAGGTAATTGACTTGCAGCTGGCTAATTAGCACTTTTGAAAAAGCAGGGCGGGGCGAGGCGGCAACAGCTGTGGGCACATCAGATTGGGAACGATCTTTTCGGTTCTTACGCTGCTCTTTTCTGTAGTTTTAAGCTATTAGTTATGGTGTTCTATTTATTGTTGCTGGATTTATAATTATTCCCCTGTTCTTAATTTATGCAAGCTGCCTTAAATTTGTTTCTAGAAAGATGCCTTAAATTATTACATTACAAGTACATTGCTTTTGGCTTTGGAAAATCTACTTGCGGACAAGGAATGTTCCATGCTGTGTGAGTCCTGTTGTCCCTGCCTGCCAGTTTCTGGCAATTCACTTAAAAAGGTAAAGGGACCCTGGTCATTAGGTCCAGTCGCGGACGACTCTGGGGTTGCGGCGCTCATCTCGCTTTATTGGCCGAGGGAGTACAGCTTCCGGGTCATGTGGTCAGCACAACAAAGCCGCTTCTGGCGAACCAGAGCAGCGCACAGAAACACCGTTTACCTTCTCCTTCGGAGCGGTACCTATTTATCTACTTTCACTTATCCAGATCCAAATTCTTGCTTTTGAGAGCCAGTGTGGTGTAGTGGTTAAGAGCGGTGGACTCATAATCTGGTGAACCGGGTTCGCTTCCCCACTGCTCCACTCCTCCACATGCAGTTGCTGAGTGACCTTGGGCTAGTCACACTTCTCTGAAGTCTCTCAGCCCCACTCACCTCACAGAGTGTTTGTTGTGGGGGAGGAAGGGAAAGGAGAATGTTAGCCGCTTGGAGACTCCTTCAGGTAGTGATAAAGCGGGATATCAAATCCAAACTCTTCTCTTCTTCTTCCCCAGGATGTGGTTTCGTGGTGACAAATCCAAGACAACGTCTTGGTTAGGAAATCTGACTTTGCCCTTGTCCACACTTCTGGTTTCTATACACAGGTTTTTCTTTTTCTTTTTTCATTTCCCCCCACCACTTTCCCTGGGGAAACCCGTCGAATGAGAGCAAACGTCAAACGTGTTTTCTGAAGATCCACGTTTGTTCATATTCAGCGGTAAACAGTGGGTTTTCCTGGGGAAAGCGTTAGGGCGAAATGGAAAACCTCTCAGACCCATGCTCAGAAATCACGGGACAAAAGAAAACATGGGGCAAACAGAAATGTGGGTGAGTCCCTTTTTCCTGGGATAAAATAGAATCCCGTTTTAATAGCTCTGGTCCACTAGCAGCGTCTCTTTTCCCCCTTAGCTTGGGAACCCTAAACTGCTTAAAACTCTCATTACATAATCATCATCCTTCCTTCTCAATAATGAAGTTTTCCCGTCATTCCTGTAAAACTGCAACTACATGACATGCAGAGCCGGATTTGGGTTTGATGAGGCCCTAAGC
This sequence comes from Darevskia mixta, assembly GCA_034641385.1. Classification (NCBI taxonomy): domain Eukaryota; kingdom Metazoa; phylum Chordata; class Lepidosauria; order Squamata; family Lacertidae; genus Darevskia; species Darevskia mixta. The sequence continues at coordinate 767,649 of JAWWNH010000143.1, read as the reverse complement.
TCCTGAAGGTAACGGGACCCTTGTTATGTCCAGCTGTTCTTTGTCAACAACAAATTGTCGCTGTTTTTTGTGTTGAATATATGCTATATGATAATTTATGGACCTAACAGGTATCTAAAGCCACTTGCACATAACAAAATTGTCGCAGATCCTTTGCATCCCGGTCATCATCTGTTTGATTTACTTCCATCTGGATGTCGCTACAGGACTTTATACACAAAAACGGCCCGGCACAGGAACAGTTTTCTCCCTTGTGCCATTAAATTGTTAAATTTGTACCGGTAGTTGTGTAGCGGAAGGGGAGGCCAGTTATGGGTGGGGTTTCTTTGCTCTGTCATTGTATTGTGAGTGGAACAGTATTTGTATAAGGTATAAGGTGTGTATCTGAAGAAGTGTGCATGCACACGAAAGCTCATACCAAGAACAAACTTAGTTGGTCTCTAAGGTGCTACTGGAAGGAATTTTTTTATTTTATTTTGTTTTGACTATGACAGACCAACACGGCTATCTACCTTTAACTGTATAAGGTATGTTTACATTGCAATGTAGCCGAAGCAAAATTCCAAGTACCGGTATGTTGGAAAATGTACTTGGCCAATAAATTATTCCTATTCCTAATATGTATTTTATCAAAGTAATTGTTGAACTGAAATACAATTATGAAGAAGTATATTAATAGTGAGATACAATTAAGAAGTATATTAATAGTGAAATAATTATGAAGCTCTAACTTAAAATGATTTTTTTTTTCATAACAAACTTAATAATGCAAAGACATTGGCATTTGGCAATAACAAAAGTTCCTTTAGAAACACAGTTTACAAAGTTTGAGAACCAAGGTACCACTGTATATAGAAATGAGCAAACCAGTGATATTTTAGGGAGCAGGCTGGCAGGCTTACATCATAGGAGCCTACACAACATAAAACACTGTTGCTGTATGTAGGTTTTATTTTATTTGTTTTTTATGTTATATTTTGGAAATGTACATCCAGGTTTTCCCCCCTGTAAACTTTTTTGGGGCCCCAAAAAACTGTAAATCCGGCACTGATGACATGTGTATTTGTACATTCCTAACTGCTGGAAATGCATGCTTGTGTGTTTGTGATCCCAACACAGTTGTTCAGGAGCCCCAGAGCCTTAACAGGGAAGTTGCTATTAAGATAAGCAAAATAAATTGCTTCTTGGGTGTCTCTGCCTATTGGAACGGGTTATATTATTGGCACACAGTAACCACAATGTCTATGTGTTGCTGTTTTCACTTGGCTGTCATTTTCACTTTTAGAAAAGGTGTGTGCTTCATGCCCCAAAACAAGTTTCTATTTATAGAATTATAGTCTCTCTCTTTTTCTCTTCCAAGAAAACAAGCCAAACTTCCCAACACATGAAAGGTAAAAATAGGACACTCGTGTTCACACCAGAACTATGAGTGCCAGAGTCTTGTTTCCAACTCATCTCTCTCTCTCTCTCTCTCTCTCTCTCTCTCTCTCTCTCTCTCTCTCTCTCTCCTGCTATATATTGTATAATATTTGCAAAGTCTGCACTGTTTTAAAAGCAAAGGTTTCATCTCTGATGAAAATAGGGATGCCCTATTCCATTATTGGAGGGACCCAGGTGGCGCTGTGGGTTAAACCACAGAGACTAGGGCTTGCCGATCGGAAGGTCGGTGGTTCGAATCCCTGTGACGGAGTGAGCTCCCGTTGCTCGGTCCCTGCTCCTGCCAACCTAGCAGTTCGAAAGCACATCAAAGTGCAAGTAGATAAATAGGAACCGCTCCGGCGGGAAGGTAAACGGCGTTTCCGTGTGCTGCTCTGGTTCGCCAGAAGCGGCTTAGTCATGCTGGCCACATGACCCGGAAGCTGTATGCCGGCTCCCTCGGCCATTAATGCGAGATGAGAGCTGCAACCCCAGAGTCGGACACGATTGGACCTAATGGTCAGGGGTCCCTTTACCTTTACCTTTATTCCATTATTATTATTATTATTATTCCCCAACCATCTGACTGGGTTGCCCCAAACCACTCTGCAACGTTCACAACATATATAAAAACACAACAAAACATGAAACATTATGAAACTTCCCTATACAGCGCTGCCTTCAGATGTCTTCTAAAGGTTGTATACTTATCTCCTTGCTTTGGGGGTCGCATAACCCCATACCCTCCAACATTTTTCTGATGAAAATAGGGACGTCCTAAGGAAAAATGAGACATTCCGGGATCAAATCAGAAACCAGGATGGCTTCTGCAAATCTGGGACTGTCCCTGGGAAATAGATGCACTTGGGGGGGGGGTCTGAAGGTGATATTTGCAGTGTTTCAATACATTCTAGAAACGTTTACATATTTGCAAGCTGCCCTAAGACCTAAATGGTGGGAGAACAGGATACAGATATGTTACACACACAGAGAGATGTCCTTAGCATTCGTGTCACAGCAATAACTCAAATATGTACTAAATTTAAGAGGCATTCAGAGACTGACAGTACAACCCAAACCTGAAGTAAGGCCTGTTGAATTCATTGAGGATTACTGGCAGGTAAAGATTGCAGCCTGCATGGCTAGACACCCCAAGGGAGCAGCTGAACTACATCTTAATGTACGGTGAAAATGTACTTGAAAAATGCCTTCCATCTTTGAAACCGGATTCACAATACAGTTGTACCCCGTGTTGCGTTCGCTGCAGGTTGCGAACGACACGGGTTAAGAACGCGGCAAACCCGGAAGTGGGTTTCACCACATGCATGTGCGCAGAAGCATCTGTGCGACCTGCGCATACTCCTCGCAGGTCGCGCATGCACAGAAGCATTATGCACAGGTCGTGCATGCTCAGAAGCCTTCTGCGCAGGTCGTGCATGCGCCAAAGCGTGATATCGCCTCTCTGGTTACGTACTTTTGGGGGGTGCGAACGGCACCCCTGAACGGATCAGGTACGTAACCAGAGGTACCACTGTATACCGTATTTTTTCATGTATAAGATGCCCCCATGTATAAGACGACCTCTATTTTTTGAGTCCAAAATTAGGAAATAAATAATTTAAACATTTCGTTTTGAACTTTTTTTAAAAATGGGGGGAAATATAGTCTTATACACGGAAAAATACAGTACGTACATTGTATGCAAAATTATAATATGCCATCTATGAAACTATTTTATATGCTTCTTAATCCTGAAGGCAATCTCTATTACACAATAACATGAGAACCTCACCTCAAAGGTACTTCATATAGACATCAGTTTTGTGTGGATACATGTTTGGACATCTGGAGGACTTATAACTTATATGTTTCATTTAAGATTGGTGTACTGATGATCACTGTATCCGCAGTATAGTGGTCTACTGATATTATTAATATTATTTGTGTATATTTATTTTTGTTTTTCTTTACTATTCTCTCTCTTTTTTCATTTTTCTTTCGTTCTTTTGGGGCTACAATTCCCATCATCCCTGACCACTGGTCCTGTTAGCTAGGGATGATGGGAATTGTAGTCCCAAACATCTGGAGGGCCGGAGTTTGCCTATGCCTGGGTTAAAACATCCAAAGCCCAGAGTCACCAGATTTTCAAGGCATGGGCTAAACTAGCCATTAGATGGTGCTGTTTCTTTCTGTGGCTAAGTAACTGATTGCTGAACTACAAAGGCTGAAAGTTATGCTGCATCTACAGGTTCCTAAGAGGCATTGTGCTCTTGCATGTTTATTTCACAGGGACTAGAACTTCTGGTAAAATGTACCCTGTGAGTTGTACCTATCTGCCTGCTAATCTTCCCCCTTCAACAGGGTCCAAAATCTGTTGCATTTTCTTTTTAATTACTCTCTCTTCTTCTTTATTTTCTTCCTATTTAAAAATATCTTTATTTTTAAATTTTTAAATAACACTTAATAGGAAGCAATTAGAGGCAGTCGCAGCAAGGAGGAAGCTTCTAAGCAAAGGTACAGTAGCCCTGAAAAGTCTCGACAGTGTTGCCAGTCCGCACTTTTCAGGTTGCTGCAGCATTTGCATTTTAATGTTAAAGATTGTCATGAATTGTGGTGGACTTGCCCAAGGATAAAAGCTTTCTGGGAAAGGATTTATAATGAAATGAAAAAAAGTGTTGAAAAACACATTTAATAAAAAACCAGAGGCTTTTTTACTTGGAATGGTGAACCAAGAGGTCCCTAAGGAGGATCATACCTTTTTTATGTATGCCACAACAGCAGCTAGGATTTTGATTGCAAGGTACTGGAAGACACAGGAATTACCTACGATAGAAGAATGGCAGATGAAAAGATGGACTTTATGGAACTCGCCGAACTGACCGGAAAACTACGCCACCAGAGGGAGGAGACGGTGGAACAAGATTGGAAGAAATTTAAAGTATATTTAAAGAACTATTGTAATATTTAAAGACTGAAAAAAGTTGGAAGAAATGATAGTTTACAGATTTGAATTAGGATTAAGTAATGTAAATGTATGATCTATGGTTAAGACAATTATAAGATGAGAATATAAGTAAGATAAGAAAAAATAATGAAAGATGAGAGGAAATTACTAAAGATGATTGACATTGAAACGCAGCAGGGGAGACTGGAGGAAGTCACCCCAACATGATTAGACAAGATGAATGGGAAATCATGATGTTTGTGTCTTTGTATTTTGTGTTTTGTATTATGTACTATGTGTTATGTTAAGTTTCTGTGCGCTGCTCTGGTTTGCCAGAAGCGGCTTAGTCATGCTGGCCACATGACCTGGAAGCTGTACGCTGGCTCTCTCAGCCAGTAAAGCGAGATGAGCGCTGCAACCCCAGAGTCGTCTGCAACTGGACCTAACAGTCAGGGGTCCCTTTAACTAGGTATCTAAAGCCATTTGCACATAACAAAATATGTATTTTATCAAAGTAATTTTTGAACTGAGATACAATTAAGAAGAAGTATCCAGTTTTTCCCCTTTAAATTTTTTGGGGTCCCCCAAGAGAGTGGGGCCCTAAGCTATAGCTTGTTTAGCTTATACGTAAATCCGGCACTGCATGCAACCGTCTGAGAGACTCCACTCCAGATTTGTGTGTAGGGTTTACTCCTTAGCCTTTTCTCCCCCCCCCCCGAAGATGTCCCACAAGGCAGTGGATATGGATTGTTCCTCACAGTTTACTCCCAAAACATTTCTCACGAATGAGTGTAGCCGCATGGGTGAGATTTGTTCCTGTGTGTGGAAGCTGCAACTCTTCACAATTGCAACCACCTCTGTGCTCGGGGTATTGAGTATGACATATGGCATTGAATTACCAGCAGCAAGTTTCTCTTTTCGATCCCGGCCTCCCTGAATGTTCCTTTGAGTCCATGTTCCCTCTGCATCAGGCAGCACTGAAGGGCTCTTCTCTTAAATGAGTGTTTAAGACATGCATTAGAAACTGATTAGGCCTAATCAAGATCAGTGGCTGCTTTAGATCTGTTGCACTCCTTGACATCAAAGGAGAGACAGGAATATGCTGGGAGGGGAAACTAGGTGTTACCCCGCACAGGAAGGATTTTTAGACCATGTAAGGTCATACCCCTCCCTTTAATGGCACAGGGTAAAGGTAAAGGGACCCCTGACCATTAGGTCCAGTCGTGTCCGACTCTAGGGTTGCAACGCTCATCTCACGTTACTGGCCGAGGGAGCCGGCATACAGCTTCCGGGTCATGTGGCCAGCATGACTAAGCTGCTTCTGGCGAACCAGAGCAGTGCACGGAAACGCCGTTTACCTTCCCGCCTGGAGTGGTACCTATTTATCTACTTTCACTATGACATGCTTTCGAACTGCTAGGTGGGCAGGAGCTGGGACAGAGCAACGGGAGCTCACCCCATAGCGGGGATTCGAACCGCCAACCTTTTGATCAGCAAGCCCTAGGCCAGTGATGGCTAACCTTGACACTCCAGATGTTTTGGGACTACAACTCCCATCATCCCTGACCACTGGTCCTGCTAGCTAGGGATGATGGGAGTTGTAGTTCCAAAACATCTGGAGTGTCAAGGTTAGCCATCACTGCCCTAGGCTCCGTGGTTTAACCCACAGCGCCACCTGGGTCCCTTCATGGCACAGAGTATTGTGTATCTAATCTCTCCCATTTGGTCTTGGTAGTTGCTGGGCTTGGAAGTGGAAGCGTTCCCACAGGAGACAAAGTCATGTCATGTGTGATTTAGCTGAGATTCTTGCATTGCCCTTGGCGTCCCTTCCAACTCTACAGTTCTATGATTCTATGAAAGTGAGGGCCACAATCCACGAGGAAGTTCTTAAAAAGCAGTGGAACCGAACGAACAGGAGCTGCCCAAGAACTTCACGATGGATTGTGTCCAACATGTCATGAGCTGGCAGCAAAAGAATCTTGTAATAGACATCATAATAGGTATCCCAGCTGTGATGTGCTCATAGAGGCATCTTCAGTTAAGGAGTCCCGAGGCTGACTTTGCCCCACTCTTGTGCCATTGATCTGCACGGCTGCTGTGTCTGCAAGACTTTTGCATGGCTGGAATGTAGCCCACTGAACAAGGTTAGCGTCACATCCATTCCTTGTTCCATCCTTTGTTGCCTCTGGCCCTGCTGACCGCTGGCATGTAGGCCACATACGCTTGCCCATGAGATAACATGGTCCTTCATCTAAGAAAGATTCCTCACCAATTTCCAAAACAATTGGGATATCTGGGCAACTTTGCAAGAGTGGCAGATCTCTGAGTGACAGACGACTCTTTTACAGGCGAAAATAGGAACCTAATCTATCGTAACGCCTTCAAATGAATTTTTATAGGGTAAACCTAGGCCCTTAAATACCCTAAGGCTGCAGCCCTCTGCAAGGTTGCTGTTGTTGTTGTTTAGTCGTTTAGTGGTGTCCGACTCTTCGTGACCCCATGGACCAGAGCACGCCAGGCACTCCTGTCTTCCACTGCCTCCCGCAGTTTGGCCAGACTCATGTTAGTAGCTTCGAGAACACTGTCCAACCATCTCGTCCTCTGTCGTCCCCTTCTCCTTGTGCCCTCCATCTTTCCCAACGTCAGGGTCTTTTCCAGGGAGTCTTCTCTTCTCATGAGGTGGCCAAAGTATTGGAGCCTCAGCTTCAGGATCTGTCCTTCCAGTGAGCACTCAGGGCTGATTTCCTTCAGAATGGATAGGTTTGATCTTCTTGCAGTCCAAGAGTCTCCTCCAACACTGCAAGGTTACCTGGGAGTTAATCCCATGACTCCCTTCCCAGAAAACATGGATAAGACTGCATGGAACTTTGTATTTTAGGTTCATCTGAATTCCAGGGCAGCCTGGAAATATTTTATTTCTGTCTGTCTTTCCTAAAAACCAACTTCTTCTTCTTCTTCTTCTTCTTCTTCTTCTTCTTCTTCTTCTTCTTCTCCTCCTCCTCCTTCCTCTTCTTCTTCTTAAATGAAGAAATACATTTCCTTGTGCTGGAAACTCCATGAATACAAATGTTTGGAATTGGCTCAACTGTCTCCAGTGACATAATTAGAAGGCTTTTGATATGCCAGATTGGCTGATCTCTGTTACTTCCCTCTGGTGCTGGGGAGTGTCAGCAAAAGGATTAGCCTCAAGCTACTTCCTGACACTCTGCTAAATCTCCCTTGCTTTGTTCTCCATCCAAGAAGTGGAAGGGAGTAGGAAAGGAAAGTAACTAAAGCAGATACTGAAGCTCGCCTGGATCCTTAAGTCCACAACTCGCCTTTCCGTAACAAGACCAAGATCCGCTTACTGTCGGATTGCAATTCTGTCACTGAGGTTGTTATGATGTGAGAGTGCTGGATTTGGAGCAGAAAGGAACAGGTTCGCTTTCCTGCTTACCCACAAAATTTGCTGGCTGAATTTGGGCTCCTTGTTCTCTGTAACGGCTGGTAGTTTAACGATGGATGAAACGTGTGGGGGAGAGGAATGGGTTGTACGTGAGAAAATTCATTTTGGTTTGCATTGTAATGTGAATCCGTCTTAATTTGTACTTCCCGAAATAACATGCAAAATGCAGCTGTTCTACTGCCCCCGCTCCTCAAAAATTATTTTAATAGAACAAGTACACTTTCAGAATACAGCAACAAAAGTCATAATACGTTTCATATTAGAGTTCAAAAGTCATTGGGAGAAACGTCCCTCCAGAGCGAGGCATAGGATAAAGGTAGTCTCAGATCCTGGTATTAAAAGGTAAAGGACCCCTGACAGTTAAGACCAGTTGCAGATGACTCTGGGGTTGCGGCGCTCATCTCGCTTTACAGGCCGAGGGAGCCGGCGTTTGTCCGCAGACAGTTTTTCCAAGTCATGTGGCCAGCATGACTAAGGCGCTTCTGGCGAACCAGAGCAGTGCACGGAAATGCCGTTTACCTTCCCGCCAGAGTGGTACCTATTTATCTACTTGTACCGGCTTGCTTTCGAACTGCTAGGTTGGCAGAAGCTGGGACAGAGCAACAGGAGCTCACCCCGTAGCGGGGATTCGAACCGCCGACCTTCTGATCGGCAAGCCCAAGAGGCTCAGTGGTTTAGACCACAGCGCCACCCACGTCCCTAAATTAAAAGGTACCAGATATTAATTAAATTGTCCAAGGAGGACTCTCTCCTAGTTTTCCTGCAGTCTTGGGGAGAATTTTCATGAAGAACTGATTGCCAGAGTCTATGTCTGCATGGCAGTTGATTCCATTTTCATGACATTTCCCTGTTAATTTCCACAATATGGTTGAGCTTTCACATTATGTAAAAGCCACTTCTGGAACTATAGTGGGATTACTGTGGAATATCGTGCAGGTTTAGTATTGTTTGCAAACAGATTCTTTTCTATAAGCAAATGAGTGCTAAATTCCTGCCATATTCCATTATCATTCCAGAAGGAGCTCTATGTTCTGTGAAAGCTGAAACGCAATAGCAGAACAGAACACGGGGAAGTTGTGGAAATGGAATAAACTGCCACGTGAACACAGCCTGTATCTTATCCCCTGCTGTTTATGTGTTGAATGCACAGACGACTCTGGAGTTGCGGCACTCATCTCGCTTTACTGGCCGAGGGAGCCGGCGTACAGCTTCTGGGTCATGTGGCCAGCAGGACTAAGCCGCTTCTGGCGAACCAGAGCAGCGCACGGAAATGCCGTTTACCTTCCAGCCAGAGCGGTACCTATTTATCTACTTGCACTTCGTGCTTTCGAACTGCTAGGTTGGCAGGAGCAGGGACCGAGCAATGGGAGCTCACCCCATCACAGGGATTTGAACTGCCGACCTTCTGATTGGCAAGCCTTAGGCTCTGTGGTTTAACCCTTTAGGCAATGCCAAACATCTGAGCCAGCTTTTCCAGGAGCTGGCTTCCTGGGTCATAGCCGTTTCTCTTAAAGGGTCCCTGTGGTGGATATTTAATACATACAGCAAATCGTAGGGGCCCAGGTGGCGCTGTGGGTTAAACCACAGAGCCTAGGGCTTGCTGATCAGAAGGTCGGCGGTTCGAATCCCCGCGACGGGGTGAGCTCCCGTTGCTCGGTCCCAGCTCCTGCCCACCTAGCAGTTCGAAAGCACGTCAAAGTGGAAGTAGATAAATAGGAACCGCTCTGGTGGGAAGGTAAACGGCGTTTCCGTGCGCTGCTCTGGTTCGCCAGAAGCGGCTTAGTCATGCTGGCCACATGACCCAGAAGCTGTACGCCGGCTCTTGGCCAATAAAGCGAGATGAGCGCCGCAACCCCAGAGTTGGACATGACTGGACCTAATGGTCAGGGGTCCTTTACCTTTACCTTTTACAGCACAATCGTTGATACCAGTTCTTCAAGGGAAAATGACCAGCCCCTTTCCATTTTCTAGCAATCTCCAGCTGCTCTGCCACCAGACACCTGAGGACCTGCAGATTCCCCCTTAAAGAGAGATAAGAGGACTAGCCTGGGCTGGGTCAACTGTCCATTCTCCAAATCCAAAATTTCTCCTAATTTTGCGATGCGGTTTTCTCCAACCAAAAACTGCGCACATTAGGGGAAATAGTGCATAACAGTGCATATATTGATGAGAAGAACATGCGCAAATGCGTATCATATGGGGACAGGTGCTTAATAAAATGATTAGCAAGGGATTCCCCCGCCCCCTAAAAAAAATGCAAACTAGTCCAGAAATGTTGGGAAACACTCCTGCCTGGAGCCTGGAGAATCACTGTCAGTTAGGATAGACTCCAAGGATAGCCAACAGATGTTGCAGCACTACGTTTCCCATCACCCCCATCCAGCAAGGTCAGGGATGATGGGAGTTGTAGTCCAACAACATCTGGAAGGCCTGCCTTCCCTGGTGTAGACGATCTTCAGCTAGATGGGTCTGCGGTCTTATTCAGTATAAGGCAAATTCCTCTTCTCCTCCTGAGTGAGAGGACCTTAGCGTAATGTTGCAGCTGCCGTTAGGTCACGGGGCACCATCTTGAATTTTTAAACCGAGCAGCCCGTCCTGTATTGACACATCCTCTGCGCTTGTTGGTCGTGATCCTGATCCATTGTACTCCACATTTTAACCTAATCTCCAAAGCAGATGGAATATGAGCGAGGAATTTAGCGTTGATCTTTTTTTTCAAAGGGAGCTGAGCCCACTCCATCTGCCAAGATCAGCCCTGATGGATGCCTTCATGGCTCCTGTGATGTTTGATGCTTCCCTTCGCTGCGCTTAGCTGCCTTTTGTCGAGCGTATCAGCTGTAAATCACTCAGTTCCTGGCTGTGCTCCTGCCCATTATTTACCTTTCCTCCGATAATCCATGTGTGAATGCCACCTTTAATTTCCCAGGCCAAAACAAAATAATAAAACTCTTCGTAATCTCCCAGCTTTTTTTCCAAATCCCAAACTCACATTAGCCATTCCATCCTTTTCTTTCAAAAGGATACTGTTTTTGAGGGACTCTTAAAAAAATCAGTGAGTCTTTATTACTGGACTCGTTTCTCATCTGTTTCAAAGGGCTGCACCTATTTCCCTTCTTTGGATTAAGGCAGAAGTGTTGCCAAAAACGGCACCAGACAATTTCGTGATTAATAGAAAGTTAATCCTTGCAAATAATAAGCCTGAGATGGTTTGGCTGAGATCTGCAAATGTTGGATGCTTGCAACAGGGAATGGCACCTGTCTCTCTCAAGACAATTTGTATTACCTGTCAGATATGGGTGCGAGGGACTGTATAGATCAGGGTGGTCCAACGCATTTGGCCCAAGGGCCTCATTTGGCCCTTGTGGCCTTTTTGGGTGGCCCTCAGCAACATTTGATGCCCTGCCGCAGCCTACACACTGCCTTCCCAAGGCCGGGCAAGCAAGGTGCTGGGCTTTGGGAAGGAGAGATGAGGGTTCTGGCAAATTCCTAGTGTCCTGCCTCCTCTTTCCCAAAGCCGTTAGCTTTTCCCCAGCTTTGGGAAGGAGGTGGGAGCGCTCTAGGACTCTGCCAGAGCCTTGGGTCTCCTTCCCAAGACACCAGCACCTTGCTTAGCCGGCGTTGGGAAGTTAGCACAAGGGCTGGGGGAGCATCAAATTTTGGCCTTGCTCTCCCCACCCCTGGCACAAGAAGGCAGGGGGCTGCCTGTAGGTTTTATGTTGAAGTACGTGGGGCTTGTTGATCAGAAGGTCGGCGGTTCGAATCCCTGAGGCAACACACTGGCCACATTTGCGTCCTACTCAATTAAGGGGACGCAGGTGGCACCATGGTCTAAATCACTGAGCCTCTTGGGCTTGCCGATCAGAAGGTCAGCTTAGGGAGGGAAGTGTGATGCGCCTCTGACCCTAACTGTCCCCCTACGAAAAATGTCACTGCAAGCCACTGTTAACAGCGCCCTCTTGGGCTTGCTGATTGGAAGGTCGGCGGTTCAAATCCCCGCGACGGGGTGAGCTCCCATTGCTCTGTCCCAGCTCCTGCCAACCTAGCAGTTCGAAAGCACGCCAGTGCAAGTAGATAAATAGGTACCGCTGTGGCAGGAAGGTAAACGGCGTTTCCGTGCGCTCTGGTTTCCGTCATGGTGTCCTGTTGTGCCAGTAGCAGTTTAGTCATGCTGGCCACATGATCCGGAAAGCTGTCTGTGGACAAACGCTGGCTCCCTTGACCTGAAAGCGAGATGAGCGCCGCAACCTCATAGTCGCCTTTGACTGGACTTAACCATCCAGGGATCCTTTACTTTTACCTTTACCTACTAAGTTCACTAAGAAGGCTGATCGCCAAGGAATTGATGCTTTTGAATTATGGTGCTGGAGGAGACTCTTGAGAGTCCCATGGACTGCAAGAAGATCAAACCTATCCATTCTGAAGGAAATCAGCCCTGAGTGCTCACTGGAAGGACAGATCCTGAAGCTGAGGCTCCAATACTTTGGCCACCTCAGGAGAAGAGAAGACTCCCTGGAAAAGACCCTGATGTTGGGAAAGATGGAGGGCACAAGGAGAAGGGGACGACAGAGGACGAGATGGTTGGACAGTGTTCTCGAAGCTACCAACATGAGTCTGACCAAACTGCGGGAGGCAGTGGAAGACAGGAGTGAGTGCCTGGCATGTTCTGGTCCATGGGGTCATGAAGAGTCGGACATGACTAAACGACTAAACAACAACAACAACTGTACACAAAGTAGCAGCCATATTTGGAGAGTATGGTGCTCTTTTAGGGCAAATAAATGGAGGCAATCTTGTTACATTTAATAAATCAGCTATTTAAATTTGTGCTTCTAAGCCAACAGAACAAAGAGATTGCATACTGTATATGGAGCCCACAGGGTAGGCAGCCCAAGGTAAAAAGTATTGAGACAAGTGGGTGCTAAGCGAAAGGAAATAAGTTCCGAGAAATTCTTAGTTAGTGGTCCATGGAGTCATGAAGAGTCGGACACGACTAAACGGCTAAACAACTACTGGTAAGTTCACTGCCCAATGTTTTTCTCTAGAAATGGAAAGAGGCAGCTTATATCGGGAGTCCACTGGGCCAGTTCACTTTTGCCAGAGCGTGTGTGCATAGATCTCATCCTTGCCATAAGCCCCCCACCCCTGCAATATGTTATCAATCCATGTAATTTATATTTGAAGGAAAACCACAATTCCAAGGCCCCACTTCACCAAGAGCGGTGCGTTCTGTCAAGAAGAGTGTTACTCGGAGCTGTTAACTAGCTTGAAAGGCAAAGATCAAAAGATAAAAGTAATACGTTCTTGTATTAAGCTTGTAGGTTTATAATAAGGGAGACTCGGAGACCACACAGATATCCACTTTCAGGCAAGGAAATGTCCCAAGCCCACCTCCAGCCCTGGAATTAAAAGAAATAAACGCATGTGTGGTCTTGAACAGTTTTACATGGCAAGTCTTTGTAAGTCTAAGTAAAGTTTAATTATCCCTTTCTACAGCAGAAAATGAAAACCCCCAAATTTTCCTACTTAGGGGGCTGCAGCACATAGGATGCTGAGTCATGTGGTTCTTCCTCTGACTAAAGGAAAATGCCACTAACTGTGGCAGGAACCAGGGACTTGCCAACATGCGAAGATGCTGCACAGTTGCCAAATGTGTACAATATGTTGAAAGTTGCATTCCCAGCACTTTGCGTCTGTTCTTTTTGGCAGCTTCTTAATTTTCATCTGCTTTACAACGTATGCCAGGCCACCGGCATTTCTCACCATGCGCTGCTGGAAACGTGTGTTTGTGCTTAATAATAATAATAAATAATAATAATTTATTATTTATACCCCGCCCATCTGGCTGGGTTTCCCCAGCCACTCTGGGCGGCTTTCAACAGAGCATTAAAATACAATAATCTATAAAACATTAAAAGCCTCCCTAAACAGGGCTGCCTTCAGATGTCTTCTAAAGGTCTGGTAGTTGTTGTTTTCTTTGACATCTGAGGGGAGGGCGTTCCACAGGGCGGGCGCCACTACCGAGAAGGCCCTCTGCCTGGTTCCCTGTAACTTGGCTTCACGCAGCGAGGGAACCGCCAGAAGGCCCTCGGCACTGGACCTCAGTGTCCGGGCTGACCGATGGGGGTGGAGACGCTCCTTCAGGTATACAGGACCGAAGCCATTTAGGGCTTTAAAGGTCAGCACCAACACTTTGAATTGTGCTCGGAAACGTACTGGGAGCCAGTGTAGGTCTTTCAAGACCGGTGTTATGTGGTCTCGGCGGCCGCTCCCAGTCACCAGTCTAGCTGCCGCATCCTGGATTAGTTGTAGTTTCCGGGTCACCTTCAAAGGTAGCCCCACGTAGAGCGCATTGCAGTAGTCCAAGCGAGAGATAACTAGAGCATGTACCACTCTGGCGAGACAGTCCGCGGGCAGGTAGGGTCTCAGCCTGCGTACCAGATGGAGCTGGTAGACAGCTGCCCTGGATACAGAATTAATCTGTGCCTCCATGGACAGCTGTGAGTCCAAAATGACTCCCAGGCTGCGCACCTGGTCCTTCAGGGGCACAGTTACCCCATTCAGGACCAGGGAGTCCTCCACACCTGCCCGCCTCCTGTCCCCCAAAAACAGCACTTCTGTCTTGTCAGGATTCAACCTCAATCTGTTAGCCGCCATCCATCCTCCAACCGCCTCCAAACACTCACACAGGACCTTCACCGCCTTCACTGGTTCTGATTTGAAAGAGAGGTAGAGCTGGGTATCATCCGCATACTGATGAACACCCAGTCCAAACCCCCTGATGATCTCTCCCAGCGGCTGCATATAGATGTTAAAAAGCATGGGGGAGAGGACAGAACCCTGAGGTACCCCACAAGTGAGAGCCCAGGGGTCTGAACACTCATCCCCCACCACCACTTTCTGAACACGGCCCAGGAGGAAGGAGTGGAACCACTGTATAACAGTGCCCCCAGCTCCCAAACCCTCTAGACGGTCCAGAAGGATGTTATGGTCGATGGTGTCAAAGGCCGCTGAGAGATCCAGCAGAACCAGGAAACAGCTCTCACCTTTGTCCCTAGCCCGCCGGAGATCATCGACCAGTGCGACCAAGGCAGTTTCAGTCCCATGATGAGGTCTGAATCCCGATTGGAAGGGATCCAAATGGTCCGCTTCTTCCAGGCGTGCCTGGAGTTGTTCAGCAACCACTCGCTCAATCACCTTGCCCAAGAATGGAAGATTTGAGACTGGGCGATAGTTGGCCATATTGGCCGCATCCAAAGATGGTTTTTTAAGGAGCGGTTTAATAACCGCCTCTTTTAGCGGGTCTGGGAAGGCTCCCTCGCAGAGAGAAGCATTCACCACCCCGCAAAGCCCATCACCCAGCCTTTCCCGGCTAGCTTTTATAAGCCAGGATGGGCAAGGATCAAGGAGACAGGTGGTTGGTTTCACTCGTCCAAGCAGCCTGTCCACATCCTCGGAGGTAACAGATTGGAATTGATCCCACACAACTGGACTAGACAGGACTCTAGCACTCTCCCGCCCCGGCCCTGCTCCCACGGTGGAGTCTACCTCTTCCCGAATCTGAGCGACTTTATCTGCAAAAAACTTTGCAAAATCATTGCAGGAGAGCATGTGGCCCGTACTGGGCCCTGATGGAACAGGTGGTTCTGCTAAATCGCGAACCACCTGAAAAAGTCTCCTGCTGCTATTTTCTGCAGATGCAATAGAGGCGGTGAAGAAAGTCTTCTTCGCCGTCGCTACCGCCACTTGGTAGGCTCGAAGTTGAGCTCTAGCCTGTGTCCGGTCTGATTCAGAATGAGTTTTCCGCCACCGGCGCTCTAGCCGTCTCAGCGACTGTTTCATCGCCCTCAGCTCCGGGGAAAACCACGGGGCTGTCCGGGCTCCATGCAATCGGAGAGGGCGCTTCGGAGCCAGACAGTCAATAGCCCTGGTTAACTCCACATTCCAGCGGGCCACCAGGGAATCAGCTGAAAGGCCATCAACATGGGATAAAACATCCCCTACCACTCTCTGGAAGCCAATTGGATCCATTAAGTAGCGGGGGCGGACCATCCGAATCGGTCCCACCTCCCGGCAGAGGGGAAGGGTCGCGGAGAAGTCTAGTTGCATCAGGAAGTGATCTGACCATGGCACTTCTTTTGTTTCGCTTTTACTTAGTGTCAGATCACCAACATCCATAGAGGTAAACACCAAGTCTAAGGCATGTCCACGGCTATGAGTTGGGCCAGACTTATTCAGGGACAGCCCCATGGAGGCCATGCTTTCCACGAAGTCCCGAGCGGCCCCTTGTAAGGTCGTGTCGGCATGGATGTTAAAATCTCCTAAGACAACCAAGCTAGGTGTCTCCAGGAGCACATCCGCCACGACCTGAAGCAGCTCGGGCAGGGAATCCTTGGTGCAGCGGGGAGGTCGGTACACCAAAAGGAATCCTGTACTGCCCCTATTGCCCAACTTCCAGAACATGCACTCAGAAAACTCAGTCTTTCCAATAGGACGCCTGGTGCAAACTAATGACTTCCTAAAAATCACTGCAACCCCCCCTCCCCGCCCAGATGGCCTGGGTTGCTGTGCATAAGAGAAACCTGGTGGACAAGCAGTGGCGAGGACTGGCCCATCTGCCTCATCCAACCAAGTCTCTGTCACACATGCCAGGTCAAATCCTCCATCCACAATCAAGTCGTGGATGGCAGTTGTTTTGTTCATCATTGACCTGGCATTACATAGCAGCACTTTCAGGTCATGTGGGTATCCCTTGTTGATTCCAGTACCCGTCCGGTCAGGGCCAGACCCGGAGGCAGGGATAGTCCTCAAACAACGACTAAGCCTGCCTCCTCGGTAATGACATGGTCTGGCCTTAGCGTAACTCCTCCTCCTGCCCATGATCACTGAGATCGGGTGTCCCAGTGCATCCCCCCCTGTGGAACCTGCCCCAGCCATTCTGTTGACTGGGGCCCACTCCCAGGCAGCCCTGATCCCACCCCTTAAAACAGACCACAAACTATACAGCAACCAATAAAAATAAAAAACAAAGACATAACAATTATACTAAAATTAATCCCAAACAAAATATCCCCCCACCCAGCTACCCCCCAACGTCAAAAAATAAATAAAAAATAAATAAAATTGAGATGCCATCGACAGCTTAGGACATTTTCCAGCCCCACTCTAAGCACTAGGGTCATTTTTATAGCTGAGAGTGTGAGGCCTTGGGCCCCGCCCCCTAGGCCAGCTGGAAATAGGCCTTGCAGGGAGCAGGCCTTGCAGTCCTCACCACAGCCGATGGTCTGAGGTCTCTCTGCAGCAGGAGTCCTTTTTGTAGCTGGAGTGTGAGGCTTGGGCCCCACCCCCTAGGCCAGCTGGAAATAGGCCTTGCAGGGAGCAGGCCTTGCAGTCCTCACCACAGCCGATGGTCTGAGGTCTCTCTGCAGCAGGAGTCCCTTTTATAGCTGGAGTGTGAGGCTTGGGCCCCACCCCCTAGGCCAGCTGGTGGAAAAAGGCCTTGCAGGGAGCAGGCCTTGCAGTCCTCACCACAGCCGATGGTCTGAGGTCTCTCTGCAGCAGGAGTCCCTTTTATAGCTGGAGTGTGAGGCTTGGGCCCCACCCCCTAGGCCAGCTGGTGGAAAAAGGCCTTGCAGGGAGCAGGCCTTGCAGTCCTCACCACAGCCGATGGTCTGAGGTCTCTCTGCAGCAGGAGTCCCTTTTATAGCTGGAGTGTGAGGCTTGGGCCCCGCCCCCTAGGCCAGCTGGAAATAGGCCTTGCAGGGAGCAGGCCTTGCAGTCCTCACCACAGCCGATGGTCTGAGGTCTCTCTGCAGCAGGAGTCCCTTTTATAGCTGGAGTGTGAGGCTTGGGCCCCGCCCCCTAGGCCAGCTGGAAATAGGCCTTGCAGGGAGCAGGCCTTGCAGTCCTCACCACAGCCGATGGTCTGAGGTCTCTCTGCAGCAGGAGTCCCTTTTATAGCTGGAGTGTGAGGCTTGGGCCCCGCCCCCTAGGCCAGCTGGAAATAGGCCTTGCAGGGAGCAGGCCTTGCAGTCCTCACCACAGCCGATGGTCTGAGGTCTCTCTGCAGCAGGAGTCCCTTTTATAGCTGAGAGTGTGAGGCCTTGGGCCCCGCCCCCTAGGCCAGCTGGAAATAGGCCTTGCAGGGAGCAGGCCTTGCAGTCCTCACCACAGCCGATGGTCTGAGGCCTCTCTGCAGCAGGAGTCCCTTTTATAGCTGGAGTGTGAGGCTTGGGCCCCACCCCCTAGGCCAGCTGGTGGAAAAAGGCCTTGCAGGGAGCAGGCCTTGCAGTCCTCACCACAGCCGATGGTCTGAGGTCTCTCTGCAGCAGGAGTCCCTTTTATAGCTGGAGTGTGAGGCTTGGGCCCCGCCCCCTAGGCCAGCTGGAAATAGGCCTTGCAGGGAGCAGGCCTTGCAGTCCTCACCACAGCCGATGGTCTGAGATCTCTCTGCAGCAGGAGTCCCTTTTATAGCTGGAGTGTGAGGCTTGGGCCCCACCCCCTAGGCCAGCTGGTGGAAAAAGGCCTTGCAGGGAGCAGGCCTTGCAGTCCTCACCACAGCCGATGGTCTGAGGTCTCTCTGCAGCAGGAGTCCCTTTTATAGCTGGAGTGTGAGGCTTGGGCCCCGCCCCCTAGGCCAGCTGGAAATAGGCCTTGCAGGGAGCAGGCCTTGCAGTCCTCACCACAGCCGATGGTCTCTTGTGTGTGTTATCGCTTGTGTGTGATAACCTTTTACTAACACATTAATACAATATTTAATTTGGAGCACCCTTCCTTGAGATGATCAGGGTCAGGGGTGGTGTTTAGGGCAGGGGTCAGTAAACTTTTTCAGCCATGGGCCGGTCCACCGTCCCTCAGACCATGTGGGGGGCTGGACTATATTTTGAAGGGGGGGGGGAATGAATGAATTCCTATGCCCCACAAATAACCCAGAGATGCATTTTAAATAAAAGCACACATTCTACTCATGTAAAAACACGCTGATTCCCGGACCATCCGCGGGCCGGATTTAGAAGGCGATTGGGTCAGATCTGGCCCACTGGCCTTAGTTTGCCTACCCATGGTTTAGGGGGTTCTGTTAGGGCCAAGATTTGGTATGGGAGAGGCATAATTTCAGCTGATTTGTGATTTATGTTTTAATACTATGCTGTTATTGTGTGGGTGTGTTTAACCTTATTGAATATTTATCAATAAGATGCTTTGATGAACTTGCTATTTACATTTTGTTGTATAACACGTTTTCATTTCATTTCACTTTTAATTAGGGATTTATGTAATTTTTTTTCATGTCGTGAGCTGCCTTCAGCGTCGTTTATTAAGGAAAGGCGGCAATACAAATAAATGCAATTTAAAATAGTGTGTTTGAGAAACGAAAGAAAGTCAGGATACATCTACCACCCAACTGAGATTTAATTTCTAGAAGATCTGGGAGAGTCAGGTGAATGCTAACAACTTTTCAAAAAAGCACGCCAAAATATCGACGAAAGGTGTAATTACAATTAAAATCAGAAAACAGCCAGTTGGAAGTTAAAATGCCATAGAATATGGTGGTCTGGAGTTCTCTCCTGGGCTTGTCAAACAAACAATTTCTCTGAAGAAAGGCGCACCGTAAATTAAGAGCAGTCATTCTGTATGGAATTAGTACACTGGGAGACTGCATGAGGGCACATATTTTCCACTTGGTGTGAAAGGCATCCAACTTAAAGGCCCAGGTGGCTTTGAAATCTGATCTTCCAACCTTTCCTTTGGTGTGGTGAACCTTACCTTCACTGAAGTCTACTAACAAACATTATCGATGAGTTGATCGTTGTGGTAACTTTCCAAGACCTGAGCTTGCAGAACTGCTCTCCTTCGTGGTAAGCTTTGCAAAACTACAGCAACTTTCTTGCGCTACTACGTAGCTCAGCTCTAAGTTTCCTTAGGTTCTTAATTAACTTCTAATTACCTGATTGCCTTCTTTTTTCTCTCTCCTTTTTCTTTGTACCATTAAGCGATGCAGGAGAAACAATATTTTCCTGACCTAGAAGCATTTGGAAACTATTTATGTTACATCCAGACACCACCCTGTTGTGTTTTCCCAATGCTTCCTTGCCTGATAATTTCCTTTCACACAATGAAAAAGCCGCTTCTTGAAATCTAGTGGAATCTAGCAGAAATTTAGTGCCCATTTCTGTGTTAATGGCTTCCGGTGGGGGGGGGGGAGGAATGTTTGCAGCCCCATTAACCTGGAGAATCACAGGAATTTTACAGTGCCGTTTTCCTGCTGTTTTCATGGCTCATGTCATCATGGGACGGAATTTGGAGTGGTATTCTGGCATACAGTTCTTTCCTGCCATTTTCAGGTGCGGCGGTGGCAGAAGTGCAAAAATTTTGGCAAGATGTTCCATGACACCGTTTGTTGTGTTGCAGTATGCCCACTGATGGGAACGAATTTAGCACCGCATGACAGCATATTGGTCAAAAAGCCACAGTTCCAAATCACAACAGGTAAAGGTAAAGGGACCCCTGACCCATTAGATCCAGTCACAGACAACTCTGGGGTTGCGGCGCTCATCTCGCTTTACTGGCCTAGGGAGTCGGCGTACAGCTTCCGGGTCATGTGGCCAGCATGACTAAGCCGCTTCTGGCAAACACAAACATAAATGTGTGTTGCCGTGGCTCTGCAGCTTCATGGGGCAGTGGGGGTGACTGTGTCGGACAGAGCTGTAATGTCTGGAGTATTGTGTGTCCTTTATATTCCACGAAAGCCGCCCAGAGTGGTCGGGGCAGCCTAGTCAGATGGAAATATATGAGAGCACCAGTGTAGCCAGTTCCACCACTCCTGATGGTATGCCCCCACATTTCCAACCTCACTGTTGCTCTGCCCCCGCCCCTGCCCAATCCTGGTAATCAACAATAGCAGCACTGACGTTGGGTTGGTGGTTCCACAGCACCTCCACACTGACTAGCCGCTCCTGGTACGGTGGCTATGTGCTGCTTATACAAATTAGTCCACTAATGTGAAGCCTGCCAGGGAACAAGTCCTCTCTTTGAAAAGGATGCTCCATCCAAGTAAAAAGAAAGAACCATAAGGTGGGAAAGCAGCAAGGGCGTCGGAAAAGGAAGAACAGAAACCTTTCCTAAAACCTCAGCTAATAAGGACTCATTTCAGTCAACTGAACCCAGAGCTCTCCTATGGATGACTATGGGGGTTTCCAAATATGGCAGCCTACCTGAATATGGATGTTGTCCAGCTTATCTCTACATAAATGTGTTTAAATTTTATAGCTCATCTGGCTGAAATTACTGCCCTAAAGATGCATCCTGTAACTATATAGAGACACAGGTGGCTGTTGCGAAAGAATTCAACTTTATCAGAGCATCATTTTTTTATGTCGCCCATCAATAGCCCTAGACAGCAGGCCTAGCCTGCACCCAAAACACCTGCTCACAATCTTTCTCATCAGGTTGAGATGTATAGTATTTCTATTTAAATTGTAGAAAAACTTCACCATTTCCATCTCTCTCTCCATATGCAAATTTCATGCAAATAAGCCCCATCTGTACACGTTTTTGATTATGCATTTCCTTCCCTCCCCCCCCCCCCGCATAAGTGTCCCCCTTACTAAACAGCAGGGGTCAACAAACTTTTTCAGCCGAGGGCCGGTCCACTGTCCCTCAGACCTTGTGGAGGGTCAGACTATATTTGGGGGGGGGGGGGGATGAACAAATTCCTATGCCCCACAAATAACCCAGAAATGCATTTTAAATAAAATGACACATTCTACTAATGTAAAAACATGCTGATTCCCGGGCCGGATTTAGAAGGCGATTGGGCCAGATCCGGCCCCTGGGCCTTAGTTTGCCTACCCATGCTAAACAAAGTGCCACTGCAACAAAGTGTTGCCAACTTATTCCAGTTGCGATGGAGAATTCTAAATGAAAATGTTGTGGACCCAGCTTTGTTCCTCTGGACAATTTTATGGGGCAAACTTTATGCTTTATTAATAGGGATGTTTTGGTTGGTTTAGCAGACTAAATTTATAAATCTTTCCTAAAACCTCAGCCCATAGCTAATGAGGACTCAGTTCAGTCAACTGAACCCAGAGCTCTCATATGGATGACTATGGGAGTTTCAAAGATGGCAGTCTACCTGAATATGGATGTTGTCCAGCTTATCTCTGTTTAAATTTTATAGCTCATCTGGCTAAATTTACTGCCCTAAAGATGCATCCTGTAGCTAAATAGCATAGCTGTCAACCCTCCCTTTTTTTGCGGGAAACTCCCTTATTCCAATGCCGTTTCCCACTGCTATCCCGGATTGTTGATATCCCTTAAATTTCCCGGATTTCAAAGGAAGCAGCTCCTCTCCCTCCCTGCCGCCCAGGGAGGCTCCTCAGCTGCGTTGCTTGGCTGCCAATAAGGAGCCTGAGACCGACTGGGGGCGGAGCTTGCATGCCTTGTGCAGCCAGACCCTCGCGCCCAACCAGACAGCCTGCCTGCCATCTATGCACTCGCTCTTTTGCTCACCCGTTCGCGCGCAGCCTCTGGAGCGCAGGGTGGCGAGGCTACTTGGTGCCATTGCACCGCCCTTGCGGCATCCCTTATTTTCAAATCCGAAAGTTTGAAAAAATCCCTTATTTTCAAATCCGAAAGTTGACAGCTATGCTAAATAGAGACACAGATGGCTGTTGAGAAAGACTTCAACTTTATCAAAGCATTTTTTTAAAGGCACCTTTGAATATTTGTGTATTTATATTACTCCCATTTATTGCCCGTGGGTTTCCATGTGGGAAGATCCAAGGCAATTATGCCTAGTTTCTTCAAAATATCATTTTTAAAAAAGTTTCTAGATGGGAGAAAGGGCTTTTAAAACTGGCCAGGGGAAAGGAAAGGGAAAAGAACCATAGAGTCATTAAATTCTCCACTATTTTGAAACTGTCAGCTTCTGTTACAGTTTGCTGAGATCCAGCTAGCAGAAACCTTATTCCTGAAATTCTTTATTCCTGAGAAAACTCCGTGTAGCTCAGAGGAGATAAAATGGTGAAAAATCAATCTCCGAGGCACAGTCGTTGCTTAATACTCTAATCCCAAAATAAACATCCTCCCCCTTTAATCCACTTTGTGTTACACTTTCTTTGTTAAAGCTGTCAGGCGCAAAGACAGGGCTGGATAAGCGAGGCTGCGTCTTGCCATCAAATTCCCCTAGAATGCTGCTGCCTCCCATCTGCGAGGAGGTTGCAGTTCCTGTGCTCTCTCTCCAACAGAGGCTGCTCCCATCTTTGCCCTTTTCTCTGGAATTGTGGCAGTTTGAAAGCATTTCAAAGTGAAAGTAGATAAATAGGAACCGCTCTGGTGGGAAGGTAAACGGCGTTTCCGTGCGCTGCTCTGGTTCGCCAGAAGCTGCTTAGTCATGCTGGCCACATGACCTGGAAGCTGTACGCCGGCTCTTGGCCAATAAAGCGAGATGAGCGCCGCAACCCCAGAGTCGGACACGACTGGACCTAATGGTCAGGGATCCCTTTACCTTTACCTTTTATCACACTGTTGACCCATGTTCAGCTTGTGGTCTACTAAGACCTCTAGATCCTTTTCACATGAACTACTGGCAAGCTAGGTGTCCTCCATCTTATATTCATTTTGTCAGTTTGGGCCCAGTTCTCAAATTTCAAAGGCAACCGTAGCTTGGTGTATCTTGGCTGTTGAGATTGTCATTTGAAAGATCCAGCAAACACTTGCTGTGTCATGATGCCATCTGGCTGTAGGGATGGAAGAATCTGTCAGTTTCTCCTTTCCCCAATCTTCATTTCAGTTGCCCACATTTCCACAACAGTGTGCAATATTTTTTAAAGGTCCTATTTAAAATTCATCAGCATATTAATACAAATTTGCCCTAATATACACATCTTTGTATGCAGTTCTGCCTAAGATACATTTGCAAAGCATTTTTCACTAACATTAGGCATTTTTGCACTTTTAAGGGCGTTTTATACTTGCACATGCTTTTTTGAGCACATTACTTGGCTGGGAAAGGGCACTGCGAAATTAAGGAAAGTGTTTCAGTCTGCGTATTGATTCAGAAAGTGTCAACTACGTAGGTGCTCCTTTAAATATGAACTGTATTGAATTTGCTTCTCATCCGGCTGTGAGGTTTGTAGCCAACAACAGCTAATCCGTCAAAGGCCCTTAGAAGCTATAAGAATTATGCTGTTATGAGAAAATATGCAGGTTTGTGGTATAGCCCCAACAGTACCTGGATTCAGGACTAAAAACCCAGCAGATTGCGATGAGATGTATCCTGCATATCATTGAACCTCTGGATTTCACCAATTAGCTGTTTATTCCAGACCCTCCCTATTTTCCAGGGACGTCCCTGATTTAGAGAAGCCGTCCCGGTTTCTGATTTGATCCTGGAATGTCCCACTTTTCCTTAGGATGTCCCTATTTTCACTGCAGAAATGTTGGAGGGTATGGAGTTATCCGACCCCCGAGCCGTCTGAAGGCAATCCTGTACAGGGAAGTGTTTTGTTTTGTTTTAATGTTCAATGTTTTATTGTGTTTTTATATGTGTTGGAAGCTGCCTAGAGTGACTGGGGCAACCCAGTCAGGTGGGTGGGGTATAAATAGCAAAATCATCTTTATGGAATGGGACGTCCCTATTTTCGTCGGAGAAATGTTGGAGGGTATGTTGAGATTCCATTCCACCTTAAGTTGCAGACATGGAGCTTTTGCGTGTAAGATGTCTGTTTACACTCCAGCACAGAGATTGCTGGGAACGTCCGTTGTGTATAGCTTTTGCTTTTGACTCTCTCTCTGAAGAGACGAAGGAGAGGAGACACGTTTTTCTTTGTCTTGATTTCTGCCAAATAAATCTGCTTCTAAATATGCTTACACAAATCTCTCAGTGCCACTTTTGTTGCACAGTGCGATCCGCTGAAACTGTGAGCTCAGGCTTTTGAAGCCTGGATCACTATCTACGCTGCATCAGAGATCAGGGAATCAGCCAGCATGTTGGCGGCTGGAAGGGCCTGACCCAGCTGGGGGCTAGCCAGCTGCCTTCCCGACTCCCTCTGGATGTCAACAATTCAGTCTCTTTAAGGAAAGTGGACCTGGTGATTACGCTTCATTAGGACCATCCCAAAATGTTATGCTTACCTGACTAAAGGGCAGAGGAGGAAAGAACTGGTTTCTGCATCTTTAGCAGTTGCGTAGACTGGCTCCCTGCCATGGGCGTACCCAGGGGGGCAGGGGGGGCAGCTGCCCCCCCCTAGAAGGCAGCTGCCCCCCCACTAGAAGCAAAAATGATCAGCGTCCGTTCAAAGCAAACTTGAACCACCATGGCTCCCCCCCCCCCCTAGTTTTGATCCTGGGTACGCCCCTGCTCCCTGCACCTTCAAGATAAAAAAACCAGGTAGTCATGGAAGACATTTCCCCCCTCACAGCTGCACTTAGTTCCGAAAAACTTCTTGGGCGGAAAAAGAAAGGAGGGAAAAAGACTAAACACAAATCAGTGTCATGGGTGGCCCCGATATCATAAAAAAAACAACAAGCCAAGACTTAAAGATGCCAGGGAATGAATATCTGAGGACGATATGCAAAGCAACCAGTGGAATGATGGACCCTTTCCCAAACATTCGCTTCATCTGCTTAATAGAATCCTAGCGTGGTGTATAATAATAATAATAATAATAATAATAATAATAATAATAATAATAATATTTTTTTATTTGTACCCCGCCCATCTGGCTGGGTCTCCCCAGCCACTCTGGGCAGCCTCCAACAGATATTAAAATACATCAAAATATCACAGGTTAAAAACTTCCCTAAACAGGGCTGCCTTCAGGTATTTAACCTCTGCTGGGAGGGCGTTCCACAGGGCGGGCACCACTACCGAGAAGGCCCTCTGCCTGGTTCCCTGTAGCTTTGCTTCTCGCAGGGAGGGAACCGCCAGAAGGCCCTCGGCGCTGGATCTCAGTGTGAACGGCGCTGGATCTCAGCTGAACGGTGGGGGTGGAGACGCTCCTTCAGGTATACAGGACCGAGGCCATTTAGGGCTTTAAAGGTCAGCACCAACACTTTGAATTGTGCTCGGAAACGTACCGGGAGCCAATGTAGTTCTCTCAGGACCGGTGTAGTGGTTAAGAGCGGTGGACTCGTAATCTGGTGAACCGGGTTCGCGTCTCCGCTCCTCCACATGCAGCTGCTGGGTGACCTTGGGCTAGTCACACTTCTCTGAAGTCTCTCAGCCCCACTCGCCTCACAGAGTGTTTGTTGTGGGGAGGAAGGGAAAGGAGAATGTGAGCCGCTTTGAGACTTCTTCGGGTAGTGATAAAGCGGGGTATCAAATCCAAATTCTTCTTCTTCTCTTTTTCTAGAATCCTAGAGCTGGAAGGGAACCCTGAGGGTCATCTAGTCCAACCCCCTGCAATGCAGGAATCTCAGCTAAAGCATCCATGACAGGTGGCCATCCAACCTCTGCACGGCAACCCCACTCAGCTCTAACCACTCCATCCTGTGGAGCTACGGGGAGAAAAGTTGAGATCTGGTTCTTCACTTCATCGCTGTGTCTGCTTGCGAAAGCAAATGCTTGACTTAACTGGCAAAACTATCAGTTTCTAGTTTCCCAGGAGCTAATTTGGACATGGGAGCCTGGCCTTCTCTTCTTGAGGCTGAAAAGGGGCTTCCCCTTCATCAGTAGTAAACACAGATCCTTCCTTAAGCGAAGAACAAACATTGAACAGCTAAGTGAAATCGTTGGGTGGCAAAGAACGCTCAGCTTTTTTCTTTTAAGACTGATATATTGAGCTAAAGTAATTGTTTTAATGTAGCAGCATTAATTAGGTCCCCCCCCCTTCATTAAAAAAAAAATCCCCTTTTCTCTTGGCGGCAATGGGGCCGGCTCTTTTGTGTTATTTCTGCGCTGTGTGGACCAGGCACCTGTTGCCCCGAGGGAGGTAGATTTGCCGGAAGAAGAGCCAAGGAAAGCATGTTCCAAAATGGAACATGCTGGAAAGCCAAGAGACGGGGGGGGGGGGGAGAGAGAAAATATATATATGGCTGCGAAGGAGCGTGAATATTAAAATGATTACAGTCTTAATGAAATGCTTTCAGAGGGAGAACAATAACAGGTATTGTTGGCAGGCTCAGCGCTCTCCTTCCTCTGGTTTTCATGCCTTGATAACAATCACAATATCTTTTTAATGATCATTAGCTACACCTCTCTCCCAGCTTGGGAGAACCACACACATTCCAGACTGGCCTTTGATGTCTGTCTTAGAGCACAAAACCTGCCAGTCTGAAGCTGATTTAGCAGAATTTGCTCTCTCAACCCCCTAACCACCAGTACATGGATTCAGGTGGGAAGGAGAAGCTAGCAATGGGTCCGTCCCCCCACTATCCTGCCATCGGGGACGCGGGTGGCGCTGTGGGTTAAACCACAGAGCCTAGGGCTTGCCGATCAGAAGGTCGGCGCTTCGAATCCCCGCGACGGAGTGAGCTCCCGTTGTTCAGTCCCAGCTCCTGCCAACCTAGCAGTTCGAAAGCATGTCAAAGTGCAAGTAGATCAATAGGTACCGCTCCGGCGGGAAGGTAAACGGTGTTTCCGTGCGCTGATCTGGTCCGCCAGAAGCGGCTTTGTCATGCTGGCCACATGACCCGGAAGTTGTACGCCGGCTCCCTCTGCCAATAATGTGAGATGAGCGCCGCAACCCCAGAGTCGGTCACGACTGGACCTAATGGTCCGGGGTCCCTTTACCTTTATCTTTATCCTGCCATCCCATTGCGTCTTAAGCTTCTCTGTCTCTTCGCTGACCAGTGTGACAATGCACATTCCCAGCAGGCTAAACAATGTTCCGTTCTTTACCCCCCCACCCCAAAAAAATTTAAATATGAATTAGCATTCATTTTAGAAGCGGACACAATTTTCATAGAGTTGGTGAGGTGTTTTTTTTAAGGCCATCCAGAGTCATATCTCCTGCTTGCTCCAGGAAATCCAGGCTAGAATCTTCCCAGCCTTTAAAGATAACGGTAAAGGGACCCCTGACCATTAGGTCCAGTCATGGACGACTCTGGGGTTGCGGCGCTCAAACAAACAGCCCAAACAGAACCCCCACGAACAAACAGAACCCCCACGCTGATCCATAAATAGTCCGCGGGCCGGATCCGGAAGGCAATTGGGCCTGATCCGGCCCGTGGGCCTTAGTTTGCCAACCCCTGCACTACAACTTTCCGACACAAGGCCCCGCCTTGTCTGAATTCTTCCCTGTTTGCTGATTCTCTCTAGCAAATGCACCCAGTAGGCTGTTTCTACTCATTTTTCCTGTAACAAAGCTGGAAATAAAATGGGCAAGAGCAAAAATACGGGTAAGGGATGGATAATTACTTTGTGGGTATTGGGAGTGGTGGTTAACCGCTCTTCCTCCTGCCCTATGCATTTAGATTATCTCAACAAATACAGGGTTTGGAACCTGCATTTGCTGGAGTAGCATGTTAGACCCCTTGGGCTTTTATTCACTGACGGACTAAGGACACCCTTCGTCCCTGCACCATTTTCTGGCCGCAGTCCTGCTCCACAAGCCCTTTTCTCTTCCACCTCAGGTTTTTTTTTTTCTTTGCTGGCGATAAATAAACCTAGAAGCCGGCACCACTCATTTTGTGGGTTCCACAATAGGCTAAAAAAATGCAGCATTGCTTCTAATATTTCAACGCTGCACAATGGAAGTGAGGGGGAAAACCCCTTCCTGACCCATGGAGGCATGCTCAAGCTTGAAGCACAATATCTGATTACGCATCATTGTTATCAGCGCTTCCATCGCTGAGAAGAAAAGTTAGAAATGGCAGAGAGGGAAAGAAAGCAAAAAGCAGTGAAGGCGGTAAAGGTCCTTTTGTGAGTGCCTGGGGCGGTTGGAGGATGGATGGCGGCTAACAGATTGAGGTTGAATCCTGACAAGACAGAAGTACTGTTTTGGGGGGACAGGAGGCGGGCAGGTGTGGAGGACTCCCTAGTCCTGAATGGGGTAGCTGTGCCCCTGAAGGACCAGGTGCGCAGCTTGGGAGTCATTTTGGACTCACAGCTGTCCATGGAGGCGCAGGTCAATTCTGTGTCCAGGGCAGCTGTCTACCAGGTCCGTCTGGTACGCAGGCTGAGACCCCACCTGCCTGCAGACTCTTGCCAGAGTGGTGCATGCTCTAGTTATCTCCTGCTTGGACTACTGCAATGCGCTCTACGTGGGGCTACCTTTGAAGGTGACTTGGGAACTGCAGATAATCCAGAATGTGGCAGCTAGACTGGTGACTGGGAGTGGCCACCGGGACCACATAACACTGGTATTGAAAGACCTACATTGGCTCCCAGAACGTTTCTGAGCACAATTGAAAGTGTTGGTGCTGACCTTTAAAACCCTAAATGGCCTCAGCCCAGTATACCTGAAGGAGCGTCTCCACCCCCATCATTCAGCCCGGACACCGAGATCCAGCGCTGAGGGCCTTCTGGCAGTTCCCTCCCTGCGAGAAGCCAAGTTACAGGGAACCAGGCAGAGGGCCTTCTTGGTAGTGGCACCTGCCCTGTGGAACGCCCTCCCATCAGATATCCAGGAAATAAACAACTACAGTGGTACCTCTGTTTACAAACTTAATCCATTCCGGAAGTCCGTTCTTAAACCGAGACCGTTCTTAAAACGAGGCGCGCTTTCCCTCATGAGGCCTCCCGCCGCCGGAACCCTTCCACTGTTTGGCTTCCGTTCTTAGACTGAGGTAAAGTTTGCAAACCGGGACACTACTTCCGGTTTTGCGGAGTTCGTAAACCGAATCGTTCATAAACAGGGCTGTTCTTAAAGCGAGGTACCACTGTATCTGACTTTTAGAAGAAATCTGAAGGCAGCCCTCTTAGGGAAGTTTTTAATGTTTGATGTTTTATTCTGTTCTTAATCTGTTGGGAGCTGCCCAGAGTGGCTGGGGAAACCCATCTGGATGGACAGGGTATAAATAAATTATCATTATCATTATCATTATCATTATCATTATCATTATTATAAATACAGTTTATTCGACCATCAGTCAGAGCACAATCATTATCCATACAAAATTTAAAAACGTCTAAACATCTCAGAAAGCTTTGAACTAAAACATACAATGAGAAGTAGATTATACATTTAGACCGATGTCAATACTGTCAATTTTAACCTTACGGCGTTTAAAGGCCAAAAAAAGAAATTTGGCCACCAAGAGGGTTGTGGTACCAGTAATTATCATCATCATCATCATTATTATTATTATTTCAACTACACATACTATTGAAGACTACACACACACACACACACACACACACACACACACATGAGCTGAGTTAGCAGTGACTGGCCTTAAAAAGGGCAGAGAACATTTTCTCTCTCCCCCCGCCAACCTCAAAATCTCAAGCCCTGACCCAATATCACCCAGGCTGGAAAGGCTTCATTATTCCATTTAAATTCCCTAAACATCATCCCAGCAGGGAATCTGTCCTGGTTAAGATCTTCTTGCCAGCTGAGCCCTGAGAAGTGCCAACATCAATCTGCGGATTGTTCCAAACACTATAGAACTGCTTCATTGAAAACTATTCTTTTAAAATGAAAGAAACACACACACACACACACACACACACAGAGAGAGAGAGAGAGAGAGAGAGAGAGAGAGCAGACTCCTCCTATAGCGTGGAATGTTCCTTCCCGACATCAAATTAATTTTATTGAGCAGAAATCGAAGCTGGCAGATCTGCTCATTCGCACTGTGATGCAAAATGGGAGCATGGGAAGTTGCAGCGCATAAGAGGAAATCGTTTAATTCTGCTCCTGTTAAAGGAGTTTACACACGGGTTTTTCTTGTTCTTTTGTTGGACTCCTTTAAAGAAGAAGAAAAAAACCCAAACCTTAGGTCCTCAACGTGTGTTATCCCAGCCTTGTAAATGATTCTGTGCGTGACCTAAGCATGTGCCAGCCCGAGCTTGCTCTGATGCCTTGCCAACATTAACAGAAATCTGAATAAGGTTTCACGGGATAATCTTGCAAAGATGACTCTGAAGGATGCACCGAAAAATGTATTATTTGAGAGCCCACCCAACTCATTTTTCGAGGGAAAGCTTGCCACAAAACGAAACAGCAATGGAATAGACCTGATTGACGTAGAAGAAGAAGAAGAAGAAGAAGAAGAAGAAGAAGAAGAAGAAGAAGGAGAAGAAGAAGAAGAAGAAGAAGAAGAGTTTGGATTTGATATCCCGCTTTATCACTACCCGAAGGAGTCTCAAAGCAGCTCACAATCTCCTTTCCCTTCCTCCCTCACAACAAACACTCTGTGAGGTGAGTGGGGCTGAGAGACTTCAGAGAAGTGTGACTAGCCCAAGGTCACCCAGCAGCTGCATGTGGAGGAGCGGAGACGTGAACCCGGTTCACCAGATTACAAGTCTACCGCTCTTAACCACTACACCACACTGGCTCTCTACATAGATGTAGAGAGAGTTCATATTGGCACGGTGAGATTTTAAAACCCAAACGGGATTTAAAATGTGCTGGGTTTTTGGCAAGGTGAGGGGTGGTGTTTGCCATCTTGACTATTAGTGGTAGAAAGTTAATAATAATTGGTTGGCACCTGTCTCGAGACACAATGGAGGAGACTTACAGCGCCTGCTGTGGCTGTAGAGACTGATATGGGAGAGACATGTTTTGTTGCAGCTGGGGCAGAGGCACCATGGGGTTTATTCTCTCTGCCCTCCTCCCAGCAGTGATTCCTTCCCCTGGTCACTGCTGTGGATGCACGACCTAGCTGTCGGTTGCCAATAATAAGAATGGAAAAGAGTAACTCCAAGGGGCAATTTATATAAGGAGAACCATACAGATGTAGGAATAAAAGCTTTCTCCTCACTCCCAGTGCCACAAAATTAAAGTGATGAGTGTTCTGGTCATGGATCTTTGCTGCCACATTTAGCTTGGTCATGAACTGGTAATTTATATTCATAGCCTACATTCCTGTGAGCTAAACCTATATCTGTGAACATGTCCTAAATACACACACATTGAAACTGCTCCATAAAAGAGGTTCCTTAGTAAATAACACAACATTCTGACACCGTCTCCAGACCATCTGAAATATACTAGGAGTCAAGTGTGAATTTCATGCTCTTTATTCAGCTCCTAGTAGCAAGGAATGGATGTTTCCCCAAAATGTCTGCTATAAATACATTATTTACACAATGGGCCCCATGTGATTGGCTAATTCTGGGATACTCCTGTAGGCCAATCAGGTTGTGGATTCACTTCCACCTGGGGCTGGATTGGGTGGCTCCTGCGGACCAATCAGACTGCTGCATTCTGTATCCTATTGTTCCAGGACCAATCAGACTGCTGCATTCTGGATCCTATTATTCTAGGACCAATCAGACTGCTGCATTCTGAATCCTATTGTTCTAGGACCAATCAGACTGCTGCATTCTGGATCCTATTCAGCTCAGTACATAACACCATCCAAGTGTCCCTGTATTCTAGGGACAGTCTCAGATTTACAAAAGCCGTCATGGTTTCTGATTTGATCCCAGAATGTCCCGCTTTTCCTTAGGACGTCCCTATTTTCATCAGATAAATGTTGGAGGGTGTGGAGTTATGCGACCCCCGAGCCAAGGAGATAAGTAACTAGACAACCTTTAGAAGACATCTGAAGACAGCCCTGTGTAAGGAATTTTTTTTTAATGTTTAATGTTTTGCTACGTTTTCATATACCATACTTTTCCGTGTATAAGACGAGGTTATTTTCTGTTAAAAGAATGTTAAAAAATTGGGGTCGTCTTATAAATAGGTAGTTCAGAGTGTGGTTGCTGCCACGAGTAGGAGATTCTCAGTGGCGTTTTTTTGGGCGATTGGTGGCTGCGGCGAGGGCTGCTGTCGATTGGCTGTTGTTGTTGCGGCAATTGTGTGGGCGATTGGTGATTTTTGGCTTTTGCTACGTGTGTTATTGGCAGCGTTGGCCAGATGGGTGAGCGATTCCCCCACAGAAAAGCTCAACAACTCTGGGGAATCTCCCCCCATATTCTTAATTACGAGAGCCAGTGTAGTGTAGTGGTTAAGAGAGGTGGACTCGTAATCTGGTGAACCAGGTTTGAGTCTCCGCTCCTCCACATGCAGCTGCTGGGTGACCTTGGGCTAGTCACACTTCTTGGAAGTCTCTCAGCCCCACTCACCTCACAGAGTGTTTGTTGTGGGGAAGGGAAAGGAGAATGTTAGTCGCTTTGAGACTCCTTCAGGTAGTGATAAAGTGGGATATCAAATCCAAACTCTTCTTCTTCTTCTTAATTTTGAGTCCCCAAA
This sequence comes from Darevskia mixta, assembly GCA_034641385.1. Taxonomy (NCBI): domain Eukaryota; kingdom Metazoa; phylum Chordata; class Lepidosauria; order Squamata; family Lacertidae; genus Darevskia; species Darevskia mixta. Next base: position 734,543 of record JAWWNH010000143.1, on the reverse strand, counting down.
ATAGTCCCCGTCTTATACACGGAAAAGTACGGTGTGTTGGAAGCTGCCCAGAGTGACGGGGCAACCCAGTCAGAAGGGCAAGGTATAAATATTTTTTTTATTACGTTGTTGTTGTTGTTGTTGTTGTTGAACAGGGTGTCCCTATTTTCATACGAGAACCTAGGAAATGCATATCCAGTCACTCTTTCTATTGCTAGTCATCGTTTCGCTTTTATTAAAGCACGGTTTAATGTAGTCCCCTCAAACGTCCTTTTTCATAGATTTTCTAGGGGCCAAGTTTCGGTCTTATGTGCCTGTGATAACCGTTCGATTGAATCTCTTCATCACATAGTGTTTGTCTGCCCCTTGTATTCTGCCGCCCAAAAGACTCTATTACTCCCATTAACTCAAAAATTACTGGGGTATTGGGAAGAGTCTTACCTTGCTCTTCTGTTGCAAGATTCAGACTCGATTATAACCCTACATATGGCAAAATTTCTGACATCAGTTCTGACACTTAAGAAACGCAATGGATTGTTATATACAGCTTGAAATTTTAATTTAATTTTTTATCATATTTTATTCAATTGAGTATCCCTTTTAATCTATTTCACTGTTAGCAATTGTAAACCAGACTGTGCTGTTTCTGTTTTTGGTTGTTATGTCTATGGGCTTAAAGCCGAAATAAAATGAGTTGAGTTGAGACCTATAGCAGGGCATTCAGCATGGTTTTTATATGTGTGGGATGTGTGAGAGGTGATCTAAAAGTGAGTTCCCCTCCGTGACGGATTCCTTGTCGAGTTGCGGAGGGAGTGCATGGAAATGTGGGGCCTAAACAGCCTCGGCCCAGTATACCTGAAGGAGCGTCTCCACCCCCACCGTTCAGCCCGGACACTGAGATCCAGCGCCGAGGGCCTTCTGGCGGTTCCCTCACTGCGAGAAGCAAAGCTACAGGGAACCAGGCAGAGGGCCTTCTCGGTAGTGGCACCTCCCTGTGGAACGCCCTCCCAGCAGAGGTTAAAAGGATCAACAACTACATTACGTTTAGAAAACACCTGAAGGCAGCCCTGTTCAGGGAAGTTTTAAATCTGTGATGTGTTAATGTATTTTAATGTTTGCTGGAAGCCGCCTAGAGTGGCTGGGGAGACCCAGCCAGATGGGCGGGGTACAAATAATAAATTATTATTATTATTGTTGTTGTTGTTGTTGTTGTTGTTGTTGTTATTATTATTATTATTATTATTATTATTATTATTATTATTATGTGCTGAAATGGACTTGCAGCCGAGGACTTGTGCAGCTTCCCAATGGATCGTGCCCATAATTCAAGGCGGGGAAAGGCAGCTTCAGCCTCATTATCCGAAAACGAGGCAAGAACCAAACAGAAATATAATCTCCCTACTGCGCATACTTACAAATGTGGCTGTACAGTGCTCCTTTGCTTGCAGTAAACATGACCCCTGCCTTCCGTGGCTGTCATGACGCTGGTATGTTGACACTGATTTCTAATACCCACTTGGGCTCTCCCTCTTTCAGCTGAAATTAATTGACATGGATCCCCAGCAGGCAACGTAGCTGTGTTTATTGGTAAATATAGCTTGCTGCACTTTTGTGAATGGAGGCAGGAATGTTAAACATGTGGTGGGGGGGAGCCCATTCCGAACGCTCTTCTAATGCTTCCTGGTTGCAGAGGAGCCTTATTTATTGCGTGTCGAGGTCCCCAAACCACCCCTCAAATAATTCACACATCAGTCAGGATTTTAGTTTTGGTTTTTGGCATGATTTTGGCCACAACTTTATTAAAATACAAACAATGTGAGTGGTTGCTTAAAGGTAAAGGGACCCCTGACAATTAGGTCCAGTTGTGTCCGACTCTGGGGTTGCGGCGCTCATCTCGCTTTATTGGCCGAGAGCCGGCGTACAGCTTCCAGGTCATGTGGCCAGCATGACAAAGCCGCTTCTGGCGAACCAGAGTAGTGCACGGAAACGCCGTTTACCTTCCCGCCAGAGCGGTACCTATTTATCTACTTGCACTTTGACGTGCTTTCGAACTGCTAGGTGGGCAGGAGTTGGGACCGAGCAACGGGAGCTCACTCCATCGCAGGGATTCGAACCGCCGACCTTCTGATCAGCAAGCCCTAGGCTCTGTGGTTTAACCCACAGCGCCACCTGGGTCCCCTCGAGTGGTTGCTTAGGCATTGGTTAAGACTATCTGTCCCACAGGGGACAGAACTGACGACTGTCAGTAAGGGGAAAACCCTCTGGAGAGATAAAGGGAGCCGGATGGTCTGACCCTCCCCTCTCCCCTCAGGCTCCCAGGACTCTTGCACGGCCTTAGCCCCCGACCGGGGGTTCGGACAAAAAGCATCGAGCCGCTGGATTCCTTTAACAGAATTCCCCTAACACCAGCAACAATTGGAGGGGCAGACGCAATCCATCATAACCCCTCCTCCAACCAACATAATAACCAATGCCTAATCACCAACCGTACAAGTTATGACTATTTGCTACGCAGTAGGCGAAAACCAGATGGCACCAGCCAATCAGCCAAATGGAAAAATTCCTACCAGGCCCCTGCCTCAATAGCAGACGACCCCATGACAGGCATAGCAATGTCAACGCAGAGGCCAAAAATATAGGGAGGGAGGGCGGGTGATCAGAAGCACGCAGCCAAGAGGGGGATCACGTTGCAAACCCACCAATATATATCCGCTGGGCTGTCCATCAGTAAATTGCTACATACAATTCTCCCCCAACAACACCCAGGGTCCAATCACAACAGTGGCCATCTATACGATCCCAGCCAGCACCAGAGGGGTGACTTGCTGGCCCCCACCGCAACACGTGCTCTCCATGAAGGAGAACACGCTATACCAGATATCACAGGTCAGCTGGCTTGGGGTTCAACTTTATCAAAATACTACCGTATTAAAGGGAATCCCTGATTGCTCATAATATTGTTGAGCCACTTGGCATTCTAAAAATAATAATAATTCAAACGGGGTTGGAAATAACCTGGGAGAAGAAAATAATTGTCCAGATTTCCCCTTCACCCCTAATCTGGGTAAGTGAAATCCTTCTCTCCTCAAACTCATGCATTTTGCCGTGCTAAACCATTTATAACCAAGGCCTAGTTTACATCCCAGTAATTATTGTTATTTACTGTTCTTAAATTTATTTTCCCGCCCGCTTCAGCAGCAGGTCTCAGGGTGGGCTACAACAATTTAAAATTCAGAATTAAAAAGCTTTGCACAGTGGCAGTATTATAGTCAATGAGGTTAATCCGAGAATTCAGAATTTTAACAAAGTTATAAGCAGAGTACCGTCACTCTGTTTGTGTTGAAAACACACCTCTCAGGTGTCAAAGGCCAAGGTAAAGAGGTTTGCGCTCAACATTTCCTAAAAGCTGTAGACCAGGGGTAGGCAACCTAAGGCCCGTGGATGTGGCCCAATCGTCTTCCCAATCCGGCCTACGGACGGTCCGGGAATCAGCGTGTTTTTACATGAGTAGAATGTGTCCTTTTATTTAAAATGCATCTCTGGGTTATTTATGGGGCATAGGAATTTGTTCATTCCCCACCCCCCAAAAAATATAGTCCAGCCCCCCACAAGGTTTGAAGGACAGTGGACCAGCCTCCTGAAAAAGTTTGCTGACCCCTGCTGTAGAGTGAGCGAGCCAGGCACACCTTTGTGGGGAAGGAATTCCACAACTTAGAGAAAGCATCACGATGTGCGTGCATGTGCATTTTATAAGTTTTTAGGGGACCTTAAAAATGATGCTGGTGTGAGATAAAGCAAGAAAGTGAGCTTGCAAAATTAGTGATAGCACTGTATCATCAAATCTTTTTAATCGTTCCAGTTGTTGAGAGGATGTAACTCCAAATAAGTTCCAGTCTCATGTGACTTTTTTTTTTTTAAAGGAACCTCAGTTGCGCTTTGCAATTCTAGATCACAATAGAGTAGCAATCAAGATCAATTGCATCCATGAAGCTGTTTGGATATCAGAACACAGCTCCACGGCGCACCGTCGAAAAGCTCAGCGGGCAATCTGCGCACAACAAGCAAACAAACAAACAAGGAATCTGAGCAAACACAAGCCAAACAAGCCAAGCACTCATGTTCATGTGCACTGAACTTTTGTGGCTGGTTTGCCAGTCTGCTGAGGCTCAGAGGAACGGGCTGTCTGACAAGACCTATGGACCATGCCCTCGCAGATTGGTTCTCCGTATCTATTCCAGGTTTTAGGGCGCCATTCTGCACAAGGGCTAGATTTAAGGCGGCCGCTAACACGTCACCCGAAAAGAGGAAACGCATCACACACAAAAGCAGGACAAACTTGGATAATATTCGCATATGATTCATAGCAGGGCTGTCCAACAGGTCGATTGCGATCTACCAGTCGATCGCGGGGTGCCCCTGGTCGATCGCGTGATCCTGAGCTCAACAACTTTGGTTCTTCCTCCCCCCAAAAAGCTCAACAACTTTGGGTCTTCCCCAAAATAGGTCAACAATTTTGGTCAATCCAATGGGTAGATCACTACCAGTTTTTTTTATATAGTGGGAGTAGATCGCAGTCTCTTGGGAGTTAGACATGCCTGATTTACTTAATATGGTATTTTTGTTCAAACTTTCTAAGCTCCTGATGGTCTGTGTTTGCACTTTTCCTTCGACTGGTATGTATATATAGTATTTCTCTTGCTGGTTGAAAACATGTATATGGGTTAGAAAACTGATTTATATTTCTTTACAACATATAGTGTAATTTCTTGCTGATGAAGCTAATTTGGCGAAACAAGGACTATAATCCGGATAACCTTGTCCTCCTTTGGATTGCTTCGTCTCTTCGTGGCATTATCATCTTTATCTCTTGGATTGACGAGACCACAGTACCATCGCCAGACTCCACAGTATCTGTTACACTCTTCGTGGCAATTACACTCTTACATTCTGGACTGGCAAGACCATACTTATTATCTCCATATTTATTATTTTTTTCGCTCTTTGGAACCTCCAACAGAATCATGTGGGTTGCAAGGGACTTGTTGAACTTTGACGTCGCAGTTTTTCGGTAGAATGTTCCTATATCCTTGCATATTTGTAATTTGATTTGTTTTCCTTATACCATATATCTTATTGTAGTTATGTATATGTTTAGTGTGTTTTACATGTAAATATTATATTATGTTATATTGAGACCAATTTATCAGCCGGTTACGTTTGTTGTGTGGGTGATTTGTTGGTATACACCATGCTTTTTGGGTCAGAAATGTGATGCCAAGTACTCATATATTAATAAAAGTGCTGTGGGTGCCAGCACAAAATGGCTGCCATGGGCAGCAAAAAAGGGTGTCGGCATTGGCAGGGGTTGGGCTAGATGACCCTAAGGGTCCCTTCCAACTCTGCAATTCTACTCTGCACCAGTGAGTTACAGTCACAAAAAGCCCTGAGAACAGATGGGGCAGGGGACAAAAATGGCTGTGTGAGAGGAGGTTCAGCTGAGGGGAATTTCATCTGAGGAATGTTAAAGGGTATGATAGTGTGAATTTTGGGGTCTTCCTAAAAGAAATTTCAACAGCTTTAGGAGTGTCCCAGTTTTTACTTTTTTGAAATATGGCAACCCTAATGTTACTAAACAGTAAGAACTGCAAACGTTTCCACAAATTCTTTCCTGTGAAGCCATGGTCAAAGGCTAGATTTGCAATGGCCTAGTGCCAAGATGTGTCACAAGTTTGGATTAAGAAGCAGTGTCAATTTGGCTTCGAAATGGTCTCTTTTCTTGACTCACAGAAGAAGTTAAAACAAAGTGCAAAGCATACCAATAAGAACAATGGCAAAAGGGGAAGATGGACTAAAAGAGGCAGGCAAACAAGACCTCAGATCCTGCTCCAAATACACAGTCTTCCATACCCTCCAACATTTCTCCGATGAAAATAGGGACGTCCCATTCCATAAGGATAATTTTACTATTTATACCCCACACTTCTTGTTGGGTTTCCCCAGCCACTCTGGGCAGCTTCCAACATATATAAAAACACAATGAAACATTAAACGTTTTTTTAAAAACTTCCCTATACAGGATTGCCTCCAGATGGCTTGGGGGTCAGATAACTCCATACCCTCCAACATTTCTTGAATGAAAATAGGGACATCCTAAGGAGAAGTGGGATATTCCAGGATCAAATCAGAAACCGGGACGGCTTCTCTAAATCAGAGACGTCCCTGGAAAATAGGGACACTTGGCGGGTCTGGTCTCCCCTCATCTACAGTTTCCAGAGTTGTAAGAGTTACAGAGGTAGTGGTCTGGTCTGCCACATTAAGCCCCAGTTTGTCTTAAACCATGGTTTAATTGTGAACATTCATTGCATTGTCTGAACCTGGAGCAATGACTAAGAGATAAACCAAGAACAAACCTTGGTTTACCACTTGTGGTTTTGTTTGAAACTAACAAACCATGTTCTGCATTCTGCTGGCATGACACATTCATAATTAACCATGGTTTAAGACAAACTGTGGCTTATTGTGATGTGCAAACTGGGCTTTGAACAATTGCTAAGCGCTGCATAATTCCTAAGTATTGTGTGTGTTTTTAACTAAAAATTATGATTTTTATTATGATGATTACTTGCATGGGGTCATTCCATATCAAGTTGAATAACTTCCCAAAGAAATGCCTGACGTAACTGATCTTACAGTTTGAAGTCTTGTCTATTCTGTTACATTTTACTCCAAGAAGACCCATTTGTCCTAAATAGAACCCGATAAGGCAGACATGTATTTACAATTTATTTTATTTTATTTTATTTTGTAAATATCATCCCATTGAGATCCCAATATGAAAATTTGCAGGTAGCTCTTGGAGATATTAAATAAACAATACTTTTTGGGAAATTTTAAATCATATTGTTTAATCACTTTTTACAATTTTCAATTTTGTAACTTACATTTAAAATTTAAAGTAAGTCCATCATGTGACATACATTAAAACCCATGAAGTTTTGAAGAGATTGGTGTTTTATTTTTTCCCCTGTATCTCAATTCTGGGCTGAGTCTTTAAGGTTTTTGTGTAGTCCGGCAAAGCCAAAATATCAATGTTATGAAATTTCAAGCCCTCATAACTCACAAACGGGATCAGATAAAAAAATTAAAATTTTAGATTTAAGCTTAGTTTTGATCATTCAACAAGTGTACAGAATATAAGGAAATTGGATGACATGAGATTAAAAAGTTGGATCGCTTGATACAAAATGACCCATGGGCTGATTCTGTGTGATATATTTATTATGAAAGTTTGCTCAAAGTGGTCTGAGGTCATCTGCCCCCACCCCCAACTTTATATTGATAGTAGGAAAGTACTGATGTGGAATTTAATTGTAAAATATTCAGTTCAAAGATATAACTCACAGCATTCAGATATTATTTGAAGCCAGACTTTGCTATCTTAAACTGACATCACCATCTGCATTCTCATTACTTTCTGAGGGCAATGGTGGTTCGGCGCTGACACTGGATCCTGCCACCCGTGTCTACATTCAAAGCTGGGAATTAATTTACCTTCATCTCTTTTTCCTGTCTGCCCGGAGGCAACTTAAGAGTTCTGTAACACAGAGTGCAAAAAGAGTGTGAAGGCAGACAGGGGCATCTCCCCTCCGTCAATTAATTACGTTAATCTGGATAGAACTTGGAGGAGAAGGCAGGGAAATTCCACATGTTGAACATTTCCCCTTTAAACTAGGATTATATGATCAAAAATGCAAAAACCACTAGGGATCCGATATCTCCCACCAACAATGGCGCTGGGGCACTTTGCTGCATTCATGGCTTGGGAATATACAGACTGGCTCCTCAAGAAACTATTTGCAGTGTGTGTGTGTGTGTGTGTGTGTGTGTGTGTGTGTGTGTGTGTGTGCATCCAAACTCTCCCCCCCCCCCCCAATAAACTTTCCGTGTTTCACACAACACAGAAAATCAAGGTGCGGCCCTTTTTGCAGCATATGTGTGATTTAATTGCCGTTGAGGTAGAAAACAGCATGACACAACTGTATCTATGGCACTGTGGCACTATGATACTATTTTCAACAGTCATCATTGCTTCCCCCAAGGAATTCTGGGAGACGTAACTTGTTAAGTGTGCTGAGAGTTGTTAGGCGATCACTGTTCCCCTTGCAGAGTGCAGAGAGCCAGTGTGGTGTAGTGGTTAAGAGCGGTAGACTCGTAATCTGGTGAACCGGGTTCGAGTCTCCTCTCCTCCACATGCAGCTGCTGGGTGACCTTGGGCTAGTCACACTTCTCTGAAGTCTCTCAGCCCCACTCACCTCACAGAGTGTTTGTTGTGGGGGAGGAAGGGAAAGGAGAATGTTAGCTGCTTTGAGACTCCTTCAGGATAAAGCGGGATATCAAATTCAAACTCTTCTTCTTCTTTAAAAATCAATTTCTCTTCACAGGAAGCTCTCAGAACTGTGGCTCTCAGCCATGAGACGTGCTGAGGCTCATTTATAGAAATAATAAAATCAAGTGCTTTTCCTTGATGATCCTGATCTGCTTGCTTTCTACATGCAAGGAGATGTATTCTTTTTATCACGGAAGGGGGCATTCTGACACGCATCACACGAAATGGTACAGTCCCGAAAGAGTGTTGCCACGCGATCTTGTAAACTGACCTGGCTTCCAGAAATACTCGGCCACCGAGAATATTTCAGACAATGGTAGTGACAAACCTGGTGGACTTTAGACTGAGGACTGCGATATATAAATAAATAAGCGTCCCCCCCAACACACACACACATCGTAAGTGTAATTCATCATTTCTTAAGCACCTAAAATGAGGAGACTTACAGCAGCTGAAATGATGAATTAAACCCCGTCTCTACGTGCCGCAACAGGTTTTCCCTTTTGAAAAGTACCACTGACAATCTGAGCCTGGATTTTAAAAGCTCTTACTGCGGAGATAAATTATACACTGATCTTTGCCTACAGTTTGGTCTTAAGCCAAAAGGAGTCTCAACCTCCCAGAGAGCCGCATAAATCATAGCCTGAGAAGCCTCAGGTGGCTGGATTAATACTGGATCAATGTGAATGTGCTACAAAGTTACTTGATCACTACAATGCCGGTATTGACTGTTATACACCTGTTATATCATTAGGGATTATATCTATTGTAAACAAGCTGTTTGATGTTGCAGACTGGGCTAACCGCACGCTCTATAATCAGGGCTTGTAGCTGCTGCGGAGGCCCCAACATGCCTGGATCATATTCGTTTTCGTGTTGCGTGGGGTGGCCGAACAATAGAGATATGTTTTGTCATTATTCCAAGGCGAACCTAGTCTAGACCAGGAACGGCTAGCTGGCTGCCTGGATGTGGACTCTATAAGCCAGTGTTCCCCAATCTTGGGCCTCCAGCTGTTTTGGGACTACAACTCCCATCATCCCTCGCTAGCAAGACCAGTGGTCAGGGATGATGGGAATTGTAGTCCAAAAACAGCTGGAGGCCCAAGGTTGGGGAACACTGCTCTAAGCAACTTCACCTGGACCTTGGCACCCCCTGCGTGATCTCCGTCAAGGTGCAGTAACCCAAAGTTTGCGAAAGACATTTTCACTTGTAAGGAAGAAGAAGAGTTTGGATTTGATATCCCGCTTTATCACTACCCGAAGGAGTCTTAAAGCGGCCAACATTCTCCTTTCCTTTCCTCCCCCACAACAAACACTCTGTGAGGTGAGTGGGGCTGAGAGACAGGACCGGTGCCAGGGTTTTTGGCGCCCTAGGTGAGGGGGCGGAGCACCGTATGTCATGCGCAATGACATACGGTGCCCCCCCCTGCCCGCCGGGCGCCCCACGCCGCCGCAATTTTCGCCGCTGGTTGGGGCGGCACTGGGCGGTGGCGGGGAGCGAGGGGCAGGCTGGCCAGCGCCCCCTCCATTTTGGCGCTCTAGGCAACCGCCTAGTTCGCCTAAATGGAAGCGCCGGCCCTGCTGAGAGACTTCAGAGAAGTGGGACTAGCCCAAGGTCACCCAGCAGCTGCATGTGGAGGAGCGGGGAAGCGAACCCGGTTCACCAGATTATGAGTCTACCACTATTAACCACTACACCACACTGGGGGGAAAAAGTAACGTAGCTCCATCTGTGGTCTTATCAAAGAGGTTGTGCTGCCACCCCAAGCATATTCCCTACAGACCCTGTTGGGTGGTTAAGGTTGGCACAGTAGTTCCCAGCACCCTCGAAAGTTCAGGGGGTGGCAGCCCAGAAGAAGGCACTTGGTGTGGCTTTTTGGAGAGAGGGGTTGGAAACGCTGCCCCAAACCCTAGACTTTTTATTCAGCTTCTAGCTTCTTGGGTTTCAGGTGTAATTGCTCGCGTATATCCAAGTATATTTTTGTAGAAGCTGGAAACCCGATCCTTTACAAACTGAAAGCTGTGGTTTTCAAAAAGCTGGCTCTTGACTGCACCCAGTGCACCATCCCACATTTTTTTCTATGCGGTTGGGTCATTGGACAAGGCGATTAAACATACACAGGTATGGGATAGAGACCAATAGAATGGAAAGGTGAGGAGGAGGAGGAGGAGGAGGAGAAGAGGAAGAGGAAGAAGAGTTTGGATTTGATATCCCGCTTTATCACTACCCGAAGGAGTCTCAAAGTGGCTAACATTCTCCTTTCCCTTCCTCCCCCACAACAAACACTCTGTGAGGTGAGTGGGGCTGAGAGACTTCAGAGAAGTGTGACTAGCCCAAGGTCACCCAGCAGCTGCAAGTGGAGGAGCGGGGAAGCGAACCCGGTTCACCAGATTATGAGTCTACCGCTCTTAACCACTACACCACACTGGCTCTCGGTCAATGTGGATTTGAGACCTTGCTCACATTCAATTGATAGAAATGTTGTCTGGGATGTAAATAACATTGCAATTGTAATATTATTTATATCCCTGACTATATTTATTCAACAACACCAACACTTTATGAAGGTTGCAGACAAGCATAAAATATTTATTCAAATTGCCATCATGTTGTGTATCTCGGAGTTTCGCTGCTAACCGTAGATGAAGCCTATCCTCTATTGCAGTTCCCTAAAAAAAAAAAAGCTCAACAATTTTGGTAGATCACTGCCAGTTTTTTTATAGTGGGAGCAGATCGCAGTCTCTTGAAAGCCGGACATGCCTGCTCTATTGGAAAGGCAAAGTAGCAGCACTGAAATGAATATTCACATATGTTTATGTATGTATTTAAATATAAACTGCACTTCAATTTTATTTTATTTTTAAAAATACAAGACAGCTGTATCACATAAAAAAACTCAGCACAATCACATTAATAAAGCTTGTCAATAAAAATGTTCATAAAGAATGGCCAGGGTTTTTTTATTTATTTTAAAAAATCACAATTCAAAGGCCTGTCTGAACAATATAGTTTTTTGAAAGAAGTCAGGGGACGACTCTTGCAGCAAGGAGTTCCATAGGGCAAGGCCTGCCAGAATAAATGCTTGGTCCCTAGTAAAGGCCCACTGAGCCTCAGGGACATGGGGGACCACCCAAAGTGCCCCATTAAAAGATGTCAGTGATTGATGCGGAGCATAAGAAATTAGGCTGAATTTCCAACAACAAAAACAAACAAGTTTAATTTTCCGGTGGCACCAGGGGCGCAGCAAGGGGGCGGGGGGCGGGCCGCCCCAGGCAGCGCCCTGCTGGGGGTGACACTTTGGGCTTTTTTTAAAAAAATATTTTTTTGGGGGGGGGATTTTTTAAGGCTATTTTCGGCACTGCCGGGGTGGAGCCTCAGGGGCGGCCAGCGAGGAGTGGTGTCACCCCCCCTCGCTGGCCGCCCCTGCGGCTCCGCCCCGGCAGCGCCGAAAATAGCCCCCCCCCTTCCAGCAGCTTTTTCCGCCGCTGGCTGGCTTGCGGAGCCGGGGAATGGCCAGCGAGGAGGGGTGATGTCAGCGAGGAGGGGTGATGTCATGACGCACGCACACACCGTGACGCCCCACCCCCGGGGGTGCCTCTTGGCTTCCCGCCCCGGGCAGCCAAGGGGCTAGAAACGCCCCTGGGTGGCACCACTCAAATTTTGAATGTCAGGTTCTCAACTCAAAATTCAAATGTTTGAATGCAGAATTGAACCTCGACATTCAGCATTTGAGTGCCACAGACTTTAAGGCATCCCTTGACTGCTTCGGCAGGCATTAAATCGGCAAGATCATGAGCTGTGAGTGACCATGCGCTGCATATCATTGCATATCATCTATATGAAATACTGTAACATTTCATCACACCATTTCATCAGGTCGGCTATCAAATGCAGATCCTGTATGTGCTGCATGCCAACCATCAAGTACTACCAGATACAAAATCCCATTCTATGTCAGCTGTCAAATATCAAACAATTAAATAACAAATGCTGCAGCATGTCAAATAAAGGCATTTTGCAAATATCTGAGCAGTCAGAGAATAGATCCAGACACAAAAGACTTTTTTTTATGTTCTCGTGCATATTATTCAAAGTGTGGTTTCTCAAGCATTTCTCTGTTAGTATCAGCACCTGACAATGCTTAATAATAATAATAATAATAATAATAATAATAATAATAATAATAATTTATTTGTACCCCGCCCATCTGGCCAGGTCCCCCCAGCCACTCTGGGCGGCTTCCAACAAACACTAAAATACATTAAAATATTACACATTAAAAACTTCCCTAAATGATAGATAATATGCAATGGAAACAGTTCATGAGACAACTACTGAGTATTTTTGCACACATACACAAACTCACACACAAAAGCACTTTCAACAGTCAAAGTAAAAAAGGTAAAGGGACCCCTGACCATTAGGTACAGTCGTGGCCGACTCTGGGGTTGCGGCGCTCATCTCGCTTTATTGGCCGAGAGCTGGCGTACATTTTCCGGGTCATGTGGCCAGCATGACTAAGCCGCTTCTGGCGAACCAGAGCAGCGCACGGAAACGCCGTTTACCTTCCCGCTGCAGCGGTACCTATTTATCAATTTGCACTTTGACGTGCTTTCGAACTGCTAGGTTGGCAGGAGCTGGGACCGAACAACGGGAGCTCACCCCGTCGCGAGGATTCGAACCGCCGACCTTCTGATCGGCAAGCCCTAGGCTCTGTGGTTTAACATGCAAACTGAAATTATAATATGAAAATCCGGTGTCTGCTTTTGCAAAAATTAAAAAACAGGTCAGCCAAAATACGTTATACATAATGCTTTGATCATTAAAGAACAGCTGGGGTTTCCTTATTTGGGTTTGTGTGTGTGTCCTTTTTTCTCTCTCCTTGGGAGACAGGTGAAGCTTTTCAGGTAAGGAGCATCCATTGAACAACTTTCGTCTCATTCTGCAATATTGATGCTAGTTCAACCAGCAGGAAGCGAAACAGGCTTAAGCTGGCCCTGTTAGTAGACAGCATCGTGCTAAAGATATGGCAGTCACAGCCCTCCTCTCCTGCTGCTATAGCCTTTCTCCCACCGGACAAAGTTTGTCAGATCTATTAAAGTCATATAATAAAGGTTTCCAATGGGGGCAAGTCAAAGTTTGTATTTGCTAATGATGCCAGATGCTTGCCCCCTAGCCCTTAGCCCCCAGCCCCCAGCTGCCCCGGACGTTTCAAGTTAAAGCTCACTGTAACTGACCTTTTGGTTTGTCATGTCCCCCCCCCCCCGTAAAAAAGAAAGAAAGAAAGATGAAACATTCTTTGAGTCTGTCACTACTGTCCGCAAAACACCCTCCTCACCCACAGCCCCCCCTCCAATCTGTTTTATCAGAATAAACTCATAATTGAGCCTTTGACAATAGGAGGACTGTGCATTTTTTGTCAATAACAATGGCACGTCCAAGTTCATTATCGCAGATTGTTTAAAAACTGATTCATGGGCCAGTAGTAGTAAGCTTATTATACCGCATAAGTGACAGTGTAATCTGGACGGAGGCCGAAGACATTCTTAAACAGTCATGTCCAATTAGAAGAAACGTCGCCCACATTCCTGGTGGAGCCACATTAATGAATTAGTCCTACCGCAAACTGAGAGACGCTCACAAGCCCCCTAATACGTTTTGTTCCTACGGATAATTCAGTGTGTTTTTGGAAAGAACTGCGCAGAGCGCATTAGTAAAAGAGTAGCATTCACACTGCTTATATTATATTTCGTCTCTGGCTTAAATCTCCCTGCTTAGATTGGAACTCCATTGTGTTCAATCGCAAACTAACATCAGCTTCCTATTCTCTCGTTTTTGCCACATCCTCTGCTACAAAGAGGTAACAACCGTGAACCAGTTTCCATGACGTCTTGGGACGCTAATTTAGTTTAATCTTGCTTGCTCAGTTTCCATCTGATGTATGGATCCCTCGTCTGCAGCGGGGTGACCCCAGATGAACTTTATCCTCTCGGCCTTTCACTCCCGATGGATGGATGGATCCTTTAAACAAAGCATAGGCAAACTCAGCCCTCCAGATGTTTTGGGACTACAATTCCAATCATCCCTGACCACTGGTCCTGTTAGCTAGGGATCATGGGAGTTGTAGTCCCAAAACATCTGGAGGGCCGAGTTTGCCTATGCCTGCAAACCATAGCTGTCAACTTTCGGATTTGAAAATAAGGGATTTCCCCCAAACGTTCGGATTTGAAAATAAGGGATGCCGCGAGGGCAGTGCAATGGCACCAAGTAGCCTCGCCACCCTGCGCTCCAGAGGCTGCGCGCGAACGGGTGAGCAAAAGAGCGAGCGCATAGACGGCAGGCAGGCTGGCTGTCTGGTTGGGCGTGAGGGTCTGGCTGCACAAGGCATGCAAGCTCCGCCCCCAGTCGGTCTCGGACTCCTTATTGGCAGCCGAGCAACGCAGCTGAGGAGCCTCCCTGGCCGGCAGGGAGGGAGAGGAGCTGCTTCCTTTGCAATCCGGGAAATTTAAGGGATATCAACAATCCGGGATAGCAGCGGGAAATGGCATTGGAATAAGGGAGTTTCCCGCAAAAAAAAGGGAGGGTTGACAGCTATGCTGCAAACTAACCAGATGGGGAGGCTGGATGATGGCGGGTCATGTGCTGCAGCAGAGGCGGTTTTAGAGTAGTACAACTGGTGTGACCACACTGGGTGCTGCGTCGCAGCGGGCGCCCCAATAACCCTGTAGAACAGAACGCGAGAGGCTGGGGCACAGAATTTTAGCACCGCAGAGGGCGCTGCTGAAATTTGAGAACCCAAAGTTTGGCATTGTCTGCAGATGGAGGCTGGTCTGAAATGGTTTCCTGGGGGCCCAACTATGGTTTGCTTCTGAAAGGACACCTGTGGGGAGACGTACCCAATCTTGACCTCCTTATGAGCGTAATTTTTTCATTCATTAATTTAATTAAAGCATTTTTGCGCTGATTGTTGGCTCTAACAAAAAGTCCCCTGGGTAGTTTAGGTAGATATATATAAAAAAAGAAATACAAAAATCAATTTAAATGGCAAAAGGATTAAATCAAAACATGAAGAACAGTGTCGAATTAAATAGCATTAAAAGCCAGATGAAATACAAAATGTGTTTGCTACCTGCCTAAAAGTCATCATGGGTGGGGCCAGTTAATATTTATGTCGAGGGCAGAGCAATTTCCTTCCTCTGGTTTTTTTTTTAATGGATTTTCCTTCCAACTGGGAAGAATCTACTGTAACAGTTCTTAACATCTTACACCTGCCTTCATCCTGATAAAGGTAGATCCTTGTGGGACAATAAAATCTCCTTTGAGGGACAGTAATGCATTTTGTATTCACCCCTCCCGCCAAAATTAATGTTGTTTTATTTTCTAAGTTGCACCACCAGCTTAAAGGTAGTTGATGCAGTTCTTGAGAAGCTGGGGGTATTCTTTTTTTCTTTTTTCTTTTTTGGCAGTACCTAAGAACTGAGCCTCAACTTGCTTCCTCTTCATGCCTTCACAATTTCTTAGAATAACAGAATTGCAGTAAAGTTGGAAGGGTTCCTAAGGGTTATCTAGTCCAATCCCCTGCAATGCAGGAAAACCAACAACATCATACTTGATGTGGGATGTGAAACACATAGCAGTCAAGTACAACATTCCTAGAATGGACATGCTAGGAGATGCTTTGTACCAGCCAGGAGAAAACTTCCTGTTTCCTCCTGAGCTGGGACAAACTTCCGGGGAAGAGGAGCACACCATCTTCTTTTGCTCCTCTATTCTCCGTTTTGTTTTTCTGTATGAGTGAGCAGAAGTGACTGCCTGTCTACAGTCACTTGGGACTAATGGGATAGTTCCACATGTATATATACTTTTGTAACCTACGTCTTCCTTCAGGGATCTAACTGTGAACTGAATGAATGTGAGTAAACTACTTTTATATTCACTTCAATAAGATTGTCGTGTCTATTCTTTTTAGGAGGGACAAGAAGGGATCTTACCAGGAATCTTATAGAGAGAGGTTCAGAGGAACCTGCAACAAGCAAACCGCTGTGTGTTTAAAGGGGAATGTTTAAACTCTGCTAAGACATAGAACTTGCTAACGCAAGTTAGGAAGGATATCATTAAACAATATATCCTCTCCTGCCTCCCTGAACATTCCCACACTTGATAGGTGACCATCCAAACTCTACTTCAAAACTTCCATGGAAGGAGAGTGACAAATTTATTCTTGGTAGGCTTAAATGAATATTCAGTTTTTCCTCATTTGCTTTCTATTTCTTTATCAGCTGTAGAAATTCAAACAGAAAGTGAATGATGCGATTAAAAAGTATCTAAAAAGGATTTACGTTCTGGCTAACATTTAGCACTTTTCTGGTGACTTCTGTTTCAGTGTATCTGAAGAAGTGTGCATGCACACGAAAGCTCATACCAAGAACAAACTTAGTTGGTCTCTAAGGTGCTACTGGAAGGAATTTTTTTATTTTTTATTTTGTTTTGATTTAGCACTTTTGTTTCTCATAAAGTTAAGCAGCTGCCTAATGGCGTCCTGTTGAAATAAATAAGCCTTCCAACAAATTCAACTTTGAATCCAACTTTGACTGGATTCAAAGTTACAAATCATGGGAGCAGTTGCATTTCCCAAATAAGTAGAGAGCAAATAATTTAGGAAAAGAAAAGCAGCCAAACCAATCATGAAAGCCAAATTTCACAATTTGATGGGCGAAGAGAGTTTGGCATATCTGAATTTGACACGTGAGAACTGAAATTCCACCAAATGATGCTTTTTATAAGTATATATTAGACTGTTGCAACATGCACCCCAGTACCTTGTGGTGAAAGGCAAATAATAAATCAAATAAATAAACAAATATATTCCATTTTCTAATCCCCCTTTAAAATTATCTGTATTAGTTGCCTCATCACCAGATCTTGTGGTCATGAATTCCATAGTTATCCCCATGGTGAGTTAGCCCCCTGGCGGCTCTGGAAAGCCCCCACCCCACCCCCATCCTAGCTCCCAGCTTCTCTCTTCAGGAGCTGTTTTCAGAATAAAATGGAACAGCCCCAAGGCAAACCACTTTGAGCTTCTTGGAAGAAAGGTAGGATAAAAGTGCGATAAACAAGCATGCAACTGCTTGAAGGCATATACAGAGCTGGTGTTGCTTGACTGATTTTCCAATAAACACTTCTCTGGAGTCCCTAGCTCTGCAATACTGGGAGGAGCTACGAAAATGTTCCTCCTGCGACAGCTCCGGAAATGGATGTGCCCACCCTGGTCTGTTTGAACTCTGGCGTGTAATTAAAAAACCCACTGGCAGATGGAGGGTAAAGACAGGAAAGAAACCTTTGCCGTTCTCTCGGATGCCACCCCTTAGAGAGGAGATTTTCTACTCTGTTATTTGTAAAAGCTGAAGAAAGCAAGAGAATCTCTCGAGCAAGCTAATTGGAGGGGGAAAGAACCAGTTCCTGGATAGATAGCGATCGCCACTAGTCATTAGGCCTCCATGATAATGGGCATTTTATCCCGCTTAATTGTTACCTGCATTGCAACCCTCTTCTATATTCATTGTTTACATTCATTGTCTCGCGCATGTATTGCCCTTACTGGATCATTAAGAAGAATTGAGGGGATCACTGTGGACAGAATTGCCCTTTGATGCTCTCTGCCAATTTGTGCATGAAGTAATATCTGTGAGGGCGACTTCAATTGCAGGCAAAGTCCTCTTTGCGACACCATTGCTTTGCTCTCGAGGATGAGTTGTTGTTCCCCTTTTTATATGTAATGCAACTTGGACCAGGATAAAACAAAACTCTTCTCTGAGCTTTTGTGCTTAGAAGTTGGACCTGAAATCAGTATTTGCAAATATTCAAAGTTTTGGTGACTCTGATGGAATTTTGCCTCAGAATTCTAAAAATCTGAATTCTCCAGGCTCGTTTGTATCTCTTGCTCCAGAAGGCATCAAACATGAGATCTTATGGAAGCTTTCAACTATTAAATGCTGTCAAATATGAAAACATTACTACATGCAATGATTCTTCAACATCAACTTCGTTGGATTGGTCATGTTGTTCGGATGCCTGATTATCGTCTTCCAAAGCAACGACTCTATTCCAAACCTAAAAATGGAAAGCATAATGCTGGTGGTTTAAAGACTCTCTAAATCTTAAAAAAAAATGTAGTGTAAACACAGACAACTGGGAAACACTGGCCTGTGAGTGCTCCAGTTGAAGAACAGCCTTTACCAAAGGTGTCATGGACTTTGAAGACGCTCAAACTCAGGACGATAGAGAGAAACGTGCTAAGAGGAAGGCATGCTTGGCAAACCCTCACCGTGATCAACTCCTGCCTGGAAACCTATGTCCCCACTGTGGAAGGATGTGTGGATCCAGAATTTGCCTCCACAATCATTTACTGTTAAGTTAAGTTAAGTTAAGACTGCATTCATGGAAGACAATCCTACTTGGCTATGAGTGATCACCAAAGAAGAAAGAAGAGAAGGTTGCAAATGTTGTTAGTAGTATAATCAGCTATAAATCAGTGTTAATGACTTCAGGGTGAAATATCAAAATGGGAATTGTTTTAGGGTTTCTTGGGAGATCATAACCTGTACTTGTTTGTATAATGTCCACTACATCTGTCCAGAATGCAATTTATTTTTTTTACAACTCCAAAAGATATGTATTAAATCTGCCTTAATTCTCTTTCACCTCCAACAACACATGTTTCGGCCAAAATCTTTATAAATTGTCAAAGTTGCTTATCTTAGCTGCCCTGAGCCCGGTTCTGACTGGGGAGGGCGGGGTATAAATAAAAATTTATTATTATTATTATTATTATTATTATTATTATTATTATCTACAAAATTATTTTTTTACACTGAGGTCAATGGAGAAAATGTTGGAAATATTATTTTGGAGTATTAACACCAGACTTTGCAAAACACTTTTGTAGAGGCAAAAAGGTCTGAATTATGTATATTTGTCTCAGGCTGAAAAGTCCTGTGGCAAAGTTAAAAATGTTCTTGCACCTGTTCTATCTAATCTTTTAAATTATATGATTACTCATAATGTTATTCCAGATTCATGAAATGAGGCAGAAATATTTCTTACACTGAAAGTGGGTAAAGATCAAATTAATGTCGAACCA
Source organism: Darevskia mixta (assembly GCA_034641385.1). Lineage (NCBI taxonomy): Eukaryota > Metazoa > Chordata > Lepidosauria > Squamata > Lacertidae > Darevskia > Darevskia mixta. Next base: position 715,037 of record JAWWNH010000143.1, on the reverse strand, counting down.
TATGGGCTGATTTCACTGTTGACTATTATCTATAAGACTTTGGCCACCATATTATGGGGGGGGGGAACCACCTCCGTTTCCCAATAGAGAACTATAATAAATAACTTGGATTTTATTATAGGACTGTGTAGTCAATGTGGGACCCTGCAGAAGTTGTTGGACTTCAACTCCCATCAGCCCCAGCCAGCAGGGTCAACGGCCAAGGGTAATGGGAGTTGTAGTTCAGGAACAGACAATATTGGCTACTCATAGGAAAGTGGCTAGATCAGAACACAAGACCCTATGAGGAGTTCTGCTGGGTCCAACCAAAGGCCCTATCTACGGTAGTGTAGCATCTTGTTACCCACAGTCGACAACCTATGGGGAACCTACAAGCTGGACAGGAAGAAGAAGAAGAGTTTGGATTTGATATCCCGCTTTATCACTACCCGAAGGAGTCTCAAAGCGGCTGACATTCTCCTTTCCCTTCCTCCCCCACAACAAACACTCTGTGAGGTGAGTGGGGCTGAGAGACTTCAAAGAAGGGTGACTAGCCCAAGGTCACCCAGCAGCTACATGTGGAGGAGAGGGGAAGCGAACCCGGTTCACCAGATTACAAGTCCACCACTCTTAACCACTACACCACACTGGCAAAAGCACTCTCCTACTCTTGTTCCCTAGCGATAGGGAGGTAGCATATAGCCAGCTTGACTTAGTGCTGTATCCTTCCTGAATTTGACTAAAGCCATTGGTGGCCACCACCAACTCTTGTGATTCCATAGTTTGAACTATGTTCTATGTAAAGAAATACCGTACTTCCTTTTGTCTGTCCTGAATCTTTTACTATTCAACCACACTGCATGAGCAGGGCTTTTTTTCCCACCTCCGGAACTCAGTTCCGGCACCTCTCCAGCAGGTGCCGTTGCCATTATAAGAGAACAAGGGAGGTGTACGTGGTGAGTTCTGGCACCTCTTTTTCTAGAAAAATAGCACTGATTATGAGAGAGAGAAGGGACGCGGGTGGAGCTGTGGTCTAAACCACAGAGCCTAGGGCTTGCCAATCGGAAGGTCGGAGGTTCAAATCCCCATGACGGGGTGAGCTCCCACTGCTCGGTCCCTGCTCCTGCCCACCTAGCAGTTCGAAAGCACGTCAAAGTGCAAGTAGATAAATAGGTACCACTCCGGCAGGAAGGTAAACGGCGTTTCCGTGCGCTGCTCTGGTTCGCCAGAAGTGGCTTAGTCATGCTGGCCACATGACCCGGAAGCTGTCTGTGGACAAACACCAGCTCCCTTGGCCTATAGAGCGAGATGAGCGCAGCAACCCCAGAGTCGTCCACGACTGGAACTAACGGTCAGGGGTACCTTTACCTTTATGAGAGAGAGAGTATGTGAGAATAATAATAATAATAATAATAATAATAATAATAATAATAATAATTTATTATTTGTACCCCGCCAATCTGGCCGGGTCTCCCCAGCCACTCTGGGCGGCTTCCAACAAATATCAAAATACATTAAAATATCACAGATTAAAAACTTCCCTAAACAGGGCTGCCTTCAGATATTTTCTAATGTCTCTGCCCACTTTCTTTACACCCCAGAGCAGAGAAATCCTACGGGTCAGGGAAGCGAGCCAGTGAAGAACGAGCCACCCCAAAATTAAAGGGCTAAAGGGCTTATCCAGGAGCTGCGTATATGAACAATGGGACATAGATAGAGCACAGATGTATAACTTCTGATACAATTCTGAAATCTATGGCATGTTCCTGCGGAGGTAGAGAACACAGTGTTTGTATCTATCCAGTATGTATACTCACTCTCTGGCATGAGATCTGAAACCAAGTTAGTATATATACAGTAACCAAAGAAACAGTTCTCATGGCCGGCTGCCAAGCAAATGACTACATATTATCCCCAGTTAACTTGGCGGTGAAACAACACAGAAAACGAGAGTAAATTATGATGGTGCTTTCTGTTGAATGAACTTATGTTAATGAGTTCTTTGTATGGATGTGCCTTTGAGGTGTGCTGAACTCCAGTTTAAGTGTGGATCTCTCTCTCTCTCTCTCTCTCTGTCTTTCTTTCTTTCTTTCTTTCTGCGTGTCCAAGTCTGGCCTAAAACATTTTGCCTCCAGAGACAGAGGACAAGATGGCGGCCAGAGAGCCAGTGTGGTGTAGTGGTTAAGAGCGGTAGACTCGTAATCTGGTGAACCGGGTTCGTGTCTCCGCTCCTCCACATGTAGCTGCTGGGTGACCTTGGGCTAGTCACCCTTCTCTGAAGTCTCTCAGCCTCACTCACCTCACAGAGTGTTTGTTGTGGGGAAGGAAGGGAAAGGAGAATGTGAGCCGCTTTGAGACTCCTTCGGGTAGTGATAAAGCGGGATATCAAATCCAAACTCTTCTTCTTCTTCCTGTCCAGCTTGTAGGTTCCCCATAGGTTGTCGACTGTGGGTAACAAAATTCTACACTATCGTAGATAGGGCCTTTGGTTGGACCCAGCAGAACTCTTCATAGGGTCTTGTGTTCAAACTCTTCTTCTTCTCCATTTCACGTGCTGAAAGTAACTGGATTTTATCAAAGCAATTGTTGAGCTGAAATACAATTAAGAAGTTTATTAATAGTGAAATATTTGGGAGGGCAGGAGAGTCGGGCCTTACCAGATGTCCACGGTTCTCAGGGAAAGTCCCAGGATTTGCAAATCTGTCCCCGGACAAATTCCGTCCCCGGAATGTCCCCAGATTTGCAAATCTGTCCCCGGGAAATGTGGCAGTGGCAGCCTCAGCAACCTGGTAGTGCAGTTGGCTCTGGCTGGCTTCAGGAGCTGCTTGCTGCCCACTCCTGTGGCGCCCACCATTTTTCCTTGCCGGAACGGAAAAATGGTGGGTGCCATGGCCACGAGCAGCTCCTGAAGCCAGCCAGAGCCAACTGCACTACCAGGCTGACTCCGGGCTGCTGACTGCCGCTGCCGCCGCCACTGCCAAAGGGGAACCGGGGACGTCCGCTGGTACAGATCTCCTGCCCTCTTTGTTTTGACTGATTGGGGGAGGCTTGGGAGTTGTAGGCAGGCGGCCGTTGCCCGGTTTTTTAAAAACTCTGCACATTTATGTTCCACAGGGTGCGAAAGAAGGCCTTTGCACTGAAATATACTCATATTGTGGATGAGTGTGGATTTCATGCTCTTTATTCAGCTCATAGTAGCGAGGAATGCCAGTTCCCCCAGAACGTCTGCTTTATATACATTATTTACACAATGGGCCCCACGTGATTGGCTAATTCCGGGATACTCCTGTAGGCCAATCAGGTTGAGGATTCACTTCCACCTGGAGCTGGATTGGGTGGCTCCTGCGGACCAATCAGACTGCTGCATTCTGGATCCTATTGTTCTAGGACCAATCAGACTGCTGCATTTTGGATCCTATTCAACTCAGTACATAACATGCACCTTGCCTGACAGAGAAACTGCGTGCCTTGTGCCCCTCCTGAGCAACGGGGCGCCGCCCGCCCGAGCCTCCCGAGCCTCCCCTGATCTGTCAAAACAAAGGGCGAAGGGGGCAGGAGATTGGGGAAGGCTCGGGAGTCATAGGCAGGCGCCGCGCTGTTGTCCGATTTTTTAAAAACTCTGTGCATTTATATTTCACAATTCAAAGTGTTGGTGCTGACATTTAAAGCCCTAAACGACCTCGGTCCAGTATACCTGAAGGAGCGTCTCCACCCCCATCATTGTGCCCACACACTGAGATCCAGCACCGAGGGCCTTCTGGCGGTTCCCTCACTGCGAGAAGCAAAGCTACAGGGAACCAGGCAGAGGGCCTTCTCAGTAGTGGCGCCCGCCCTGTGGAACGCCCTCCCACCAGATGTCAAAGGGGAAAAACAACTACCAGACTTTTAGAAGACATCTGAAGGCAGCCCTGTTTAGGGAAGCTTTTAATATCTTTTAATATTGTATTTTAATATTTTGTTGGAAGCCGCCCAGAGTGGCTGGGGAAACCCAGCCAGATGGGTGGGGTATAAATAGGTAAAGGTAAAGGGACCCCTGACCATTAGGTCCAGTCGTGTCCGACTCTGGGGTTGCGGCACTCATCTCGCTTTATTGGGCGAGAGCCGGCGTACAGCTTCCGGGTCATGTGGCCAGCATGACAAAGCTGCTTCTGGCGAACCAGAGCAGCGCACGGAAACGCCGTTTACCTTCCCGCCGGAGCGGTTCCTATTTATCTACTTGCACTTTGACATGCTTTCGAACTGCTAGGTGGGCAGGAGCAGGGACCGAGCAACGGGAGCTCACCCCGTCGCTGGGATTCAAACCGCTGACGTTCTGATCAGCAAGCTCTAGGCTCTGTGGTTTAACCCACAGCGCCACCTGGGTCCCCGGGGTATAAATAACAAATTATTATTATTATTGTTGTTGTTGTTGTTGTTGTTGTTGTTGTTGTTATTTCACAGGGTGCGAAAGAAGGGCTTTGCACCTTTATACAATATGCATGTGTGCTTGGGCCCAGGGTCTTTTGCCTCACCATCCCCACTACTGACTCCCTGTTGCTACTCAGCTTCAAAAACAAACAAGCAAAAGTGTCCCCGGATTCATTGAAAAAAATCTGGTAACCATACCTTAAGCTATAGCTTGTTTAGCGTATATGTAAATCCGGCACTGGACCCAAGGTTGAGAAAAGCTGCCCCCCCCCCGGGTCTTAAAGATACAGCCCGTAGACCCGTCAGGTGTAGGTTTGGTGTGTATGCATATGATTCCTGAAAAATGAGAATAAATATTATAAACGCATATGTGTCCTTACGTTCCTCTCCGAAACATTGGGGAGTGTAAAGGAATCATTCAGAAGAACCTCCTTTCCCGAAAGGGTTAATGTGAGCTGCTCCTTGCTCTCTTCCTCCAGTAGCTTCATAACCCAACCAGCTCAGCTATGCTTTGTTGATCACAATCTCCTTTGCAGAGGAAGCTTTGAATATGTTTGACATAATCAGCTCACAGCCTTTGCCCAATCTCTTTCATAAACAGGCCATTTTCACATCCTTTCCATGGGATCCGACAAGCGGAAAAATAATTAATGTTACCTCAGCCTAAGAGTGACCTAGCTGGGATTCAAAAAGGCAGCCTGTTGCATAAACGAACCGTTTAATTGAGTGACAGAGGGAGACGGCATGTATCAATTCTGCCGCTATGTATTACAAGAAACCAGGGATTTGATGGAGATTGGGCCTCAAAGCAAGTTCAGATCCAGAAAGAGGAAGGCTTTAGGTTGCAGAAAGGTCTGTGTGCACATGTGAACGGATACTGGGAACATGACGCCCTTATCATTAGGATAGATGAGGCAGTTTCTTCACGTGGTAGTTTTTTGCTGCCAGTGCCTGCCCAAGGGATTTTGCTGCCCGAAGCAAAGGGCAAGAAGTTGCCCCCTCAAAGTCCCGTTCCATGTACGAAAGCCGCCATTTTGCCTCAGGGACAATGGCCTAGTTTAGTGGATGCAGGTGAGGCTACACAGCCGACACACAGAGAGAGCTCTCTCCACTCACTGCCCCTTGATACTTGTCACCTGAGGCAGCTGCCTCGCTTTGCCCCGTGGTAGGGCCGGTCCTGCTTGATGCCATGAAGAACGGTGTTTTTCACTACATTTGAAAAACAGTTACATGATACTTCCAAATGCACTCTACAAATTAACATGAACTCAAAAAGTAGCTGACAAAGACATCCATATCGAAACAGGGCCCTGTCCTGGTTGCTTTTCCTGAATCGACTCTTCACTCCGGCTTTACTTATAAAACAAACCTTTTCCATTTGAAGTTGTATTTTTGAATTTGAAGTTGCATTTTTGAATTTGAAGTTGTATTTTTGAATTTGAAGTTGTATTTGTCATTTGAAGCTACACATATTATTGTGAACTTGAAACTGTTCTTATTTGAATTGACATTCTCTGCCTAGGACTGTAATTCTTAACAGAATACATACTTTTATTTAACTATAACTCACAAGTAGGATAAAAAAATTCCTTCCAGTAGCACCTTAGAGACCAATTAAGTTTGTTCTTGGTATGAGCTTTCGTGTGCATGCACACTTCTTCAGATACACACGAAAGCTCATACCAAGAACAAACTTAGTTGGTCTCTAAGGTGCTACTGGAAGGAATTTTTTTATTTTGTTTTGACTATGACAGACCAACACGGCTATCTACCTGTGTCATGAGTAGGATTTATTCCTAGTATTGAAATTTCTGGCCAGAGCTCTTGGTGTGTATTTCCTTTCAGTATAACTAATAACAAGAACTCCAATTTATTTAATGAAGAACGGTGGGACGGCAGACGGACAGATCTAATCCATGGGAAGTTCTCGTGCACACTCCATTGAGATGAATGTTTTTATTGTGTTTGAAACCAGCGACTTGTCCAAATTCTTGTATCTTATGTATAACCTGTCCAAGTGAATTTATTGGATCTTCTACTGCAATTACTAAATCATGAGCAAATGCTTTCAATTTGAATTCTTTGTTTCCTACCTTTATTCCTTTAATTTTTTCATCATCGAAAATGTACAGTCTGTTGTTAGAATGGGAAACGAAAGATGAAGAGGTTAAATCAGTCATGATAAAATGGGCACAAGATGTGGGACACGATATACAGATGGAGGAATGGGGAAACAATGGAAGATTGAAATAAAATTTACAGCCTGTGTGGCAATCAAAGAAAACTATATGAAAATGATGTATAGATGGTACCTTACTCCAGTAAAATTGGCAAAAATGTACAAAAACAAAGAAAATAAGTGTTGGAAATGTAAATCAGTAGAAGGGACATTTTTTCATATGTGGTGGGATTGCAAAATTATAACGAAATATTGGGAAATGATATAAAAGATGAAATGAAGAAGATGTTTAGAATAACTTTTATTTAAAAAAAACCAGAAGCTTTCCTACTAGGCATTATAGGAGTGGACATACCAGGAGTACAAAAGGACTTATTCAAGTATGCAACTACAGCTGCACAAATATTGTTAGCACAACATTGGAAAGAAGAAGGTGTCCCAGCTAAAGAAGATTGACAAGTTAAATTAATGGAATATGCTGAAATGGCAAAATTGACATTAAAACTAAGAGGAAGAGACGACAATGAATTTAAGGAAGAATAGAAGGACTTTATTGCATATATACAGAAGCAATGTACACAGGTTAATACATTAGCAGGATTCTAGAACTACTTGTAATGATATTATGAATAGATAATAAGTAATTTCAATGATTTTTTTTAATACACTGGACATGCGGTATGTTGATAAATAATGGAACTAGGGAAAAGACTAGGGGGAAGTCAACTTTTTTATGTTTGGTTATGAATTTTTATTGTTGTTGTTTTATTGTTGTTATTTTTGGAAAATCAATAAAACATTATTTTTTAAAAAGAGATGAATGGGCGAGGAGAGAGCAGAAAAGCTGCCCTAGGTTAATTTACCATGCTCTTTGTCTTGGGGGGGGGTTCCTTGGCCCACGATCCACAAAAACTGGTAGCAAAATGACAGCTAATACATTTAAAGCAGGGCCTCTGGTGACATGCACAGCACTTAAGAATATGTGAAGAGTTTGTACATACATACAGTGGTACCTCTACTTACGGACGCAATCCATTCCAGAGTGCCGTTCGCACCCTGAAAAGTCCGTAAGTAGAGCGCCGCTTCTGCGCACGACGCAATAGAGTGCTCCTGCGCATGCGCGAAGCTCACAGATCGCGAAACGGCGAAACGCGTTCGTAACTGGAAAAAATGCAACGTGAACCTAAAGCAACTAGAGGTATGACTGTACATTGTAAAAAGAAATAAAAAATTGGTGGAGTTGAACTGCTGTGAGGGAAGGTGTGGGCTGAACAATGACTTTTTCTTTGAACTGGACTACTTTTCTGGCTTTAAGGACAATGAACATGGATATGGTTACTGGCATGAGAGATTAATAAGGACTATTAATTTTTAAATGATTAGTAAAGGAAGATAATATGGCTAAACACTCTGAGACCAAAGGGAGGAAGGGGGGAATACAGATGGGAAGAACATAGGGAAAGAGCAGAAGTATCTGGATGCTTAGGTGTGAATCTAGGATTAATAAGTAAATTTACCTATGTAATTGATGATGTTTTTAAAAGTAGATGTATGAACCTGATAAAGAGGACTTATTATGAATTCAACAGCGGGGGATTCGAGGAAGTCAATTGAAATATGAAATTGAGAAAATTAGAAATGCCTGGCCTACAAAAATGGGCCAGGCCCAAGCAATGTTATGGGAAAATATTAGCAAGGTTAAATGTATAATGAATATGTACACCTCTGTGAGAGGGATGGATGGATGTGGGCTTCCCACTGTGAGAGGGGGGAAGTATGAAAATTTAACCAATAAGTTATGTGCTTATAAAATTGTAAAAACCAATAAAAATTATAAAATAAAAAAAAGACCGTAAGTTTTCAATATTTTCTCCCCACTAGGAAACTGTTTTGCTGCTCTGGTATACTCACTATTTAGAGAATAGGGGAGTAAGAAACTACAGAGAGGAGGCAAACTTTGGCAATCCATTTGGTATGTCAAAATAAGAAAACTTGCATTGCAGTTGCCAAAAAGGGGGGGGGGGAGGCTCCACTTATCATGCGCCTAATTGGATTTACTGCTTCAGTGCAGAAATGCTTGAGATGTTTCTAGAAACAGCAGGGGATTTCAGATTAACACATATTATACATTGTAGCGCAGGTGGCAGGATAGTTCAAAATGCAGTTAAGCTTCGTGAAAATTCTCATAAACCTAAAAGGGATTTGAATTCCCCAACGTCAGTAAAACCAACTGCCATTTGTTCACTCCACGGTGGGCTCGGAAATTAGTCTTTGCAAACTGCTCAGGTGCTGGAAACACGGCTGAAACATCTTCCGACGACACCGCCAGTTCTTAGTATTGGATTATACGTTTTGAGCGTTTTTGTTTGTTTGTTTGTTTTGAAAATATTTTTATTAAACTAAATTTAAATCAATACATTTTGTCAATACAATTACCAATCATATTTTACCCCTTCCCCCCTCCTTCCGACGCCCTCCCTCTCCCACCCTCTTCGGACTTCCCTCAACTCCCTTTTCTGATTTATTTATTCTTATTGTTTCTGCATGTTATAACATTGTACATATCATTTCCCTGCTTTTTCATATTTTCCTAATAAAAGATTTGTGTATGTTTATTCAAAGCCTGCCAATGAATCTAAATCTCTTTGTTGTTTTTTCAAATAATTTGTGGAAAGTTCCCAGTCTTCCTTAAAGTCCCGGTTTGTCCTTCTCACGTATCTTATAAGTTAGTTTTGCCAGTTCCGCATAGTTCACCAACTTTTCTTGCCATTGTTCCTTCGTTGGAATTTCTTCTTTTTTCCAGCCTTGTGCTAGCAAAACTCTTGCCGCAGTTGTAGCATACATAAATAAGTTCTTTATTTTCTTCGGCAAGTCTTGACCTAATCCCTAATAAAAATGCTTCTGGCTTTTTAACAAATGTAATTTTAAACTTTTTTTTTTCAATTCATTATATATCATGAATTATAGATATATATAATTATATATCGGCGGTTCGAATCCCCACGACAGAGTGAGCTCCTGTTGCTCGGTCCCTGCTCCTGCCAACCTAGCAGTTTGAAAGCATGTCAAAGTGCAAGTAGATAAATAGGTACCGCTCCGGTGGGAAGGTAAACGGCGTTTCCGTGCATTGCTCTGGTTCGCCAGAAGCGGCTTAGTCATGCTGGCCACATGATCTGGAAGCTGGACGCCGGCTCCCTCGGCCAATAATGCGAGATGAGTGCCGCAACCCCAGAGTCGGTCACGACTGGACCTAATGGTCAGGGGTCCCTTTACCCTTTACCTTACATCTGGCTGGGCTTCCCCAGCCACTCTGGGTGGCTTCCAACAAAATATTAAAATACAATAGTCCTTCAGATATTAAAAGCTTCCCTAAACAGGGCTGCCTTCAGATGTCTTCTAAAAGTCTGGTAGTTGTTTTTCTCTTTGACATCTGGGTGGGAGGGTGTTCCACAGGGCGGGTGCCACTACTGAGAAGGCCCTCTGCCTGGTTCCCTGTAGCTTGGCTTCTCGCAGTGAGGGAACTGCTAGAAGGCCCTCGGCGCTGGATCTCAGTAGATCGATGGGGGTGGAGGCCGTGGTACATTACACCATTAAAACTGGCCAAAATGTATAAAACAGAACAAAAGAACTGTTGGAGATGTAAAGAAGGGGAAGGTACATTTTATCATATGTGGTGGGATTGCAAGATTATCTAAAATTTTTGAGAAATGATATATAATGAACTGAAAAAAATGTTTAAAATAACTTTTGTTTAAAAAAAACCAGAAGCATTTTTGTTAGGTATTTTAGGACAAGAATTGCCAAAGAAAAACCGGACATTATTTATGTACGCTACTACAGCAGCAAGAATACTAATAGCACAAAATTGGAAGACCGGAGAAATACCATCAAAAGAACAATGGCAAGAAAAATTGATAAACTATGCAGAGTTAGCGAAGTTAACGGACAAACTGCGTGAAAAGGACACTAGTGACTTTGAAAAGGAATGGGAACCTTTTACAACCTAGAAGAAGAAGAGAAGAATTTGGATTTGATATCCTGCTTTATCACTCCCCGAAGGAGTCTCAAAGCGGCTAACATTCTCCTTTCCCTTCCTCCCCACAACAAACACTCTGTGAGGTGAGTGGGGCTGAGAGACTTCAGAGAAGTGTGACTAGCCCGAGGTCACCCACCAGCTGCATGTGGAGGAGCGGGGAAGCGAACCCGGTTCACCAGATTATGAGTCTACCACTCTTAACCACTACACCACGCTGGCTCTCTTAACCACTCTTAACCACTACACCACACTGGCACCTACTTGCAGAAACAAAAAAACAAAAAAAACATGGACTCGTTGGCAGGATTTAAACAAACATTTACAACTTTATTTACAGAGAACAAGAAATATAACAGGTGATATCAGAACATTATGTATAAACAGCAGAATGTAACATTTGGTGTAACAAACCAGAAATGGAAGTTGGGGGGAGTCAACAGGGAGGGGGGGTATTAGAAAATGAATCCTAAGGGATGATATTGAATATTTGTTATGAGAAAAGAAAATAAATAAAAATTATTCTTTAAAAAAAAGAGAGATGCACGGCCATCACTAGTGATATAAGTCCCTGATCTGCTCCTGCCCCTTGGTCCTCTTGCCCTTCCTGAAATGTGAAAAAGAGGAAATCTCAAGAGTCTGTGATGAAGAGACATTTTCAACACCTCTTTTGAGAAGGAAATGACAGACCATGGGATTTTTTTAAAAAATGTTGTTTGTGTCAGTTGGGCAGGGGGGGAACTGCACAAATAAATGGACTGACTGCCTCGAGGTTTAAAAATACAGCCCAGATACAACCATCGCTCAGCTGCAATGACCTGCTGAACTGCTGCCCAGTGTCTAACCTCCACTACTTAGGGAGGCCACAAATCAAACATAAAGGATCCCCCATTGCCGTCTGTCAGCTGCCATTATCTGAGATCCCTCTCAAAGAGGCTCCGTGCCACAGACTGGCACCAAGACAGCTGCGAGGGCCGGTCTCATGAATGGAGAAAGCTCCCTAAAATGGTTCAGATGAACACAGAGAAGCCCTTTACTGAGGGTTGTGAGGAGATGAGTGTGAAAGTAACTTGAGATTTCAACCTGCCTGGGGTTCTCCTAATCGGAGAGAATTGGGTGTAAGTAAATTAGCCTTTAGAGACGCAGGTGGCGCTGTGGGTTAAACCACAGAGCCTAGGGCTTGCTGATCAGAAGGTCGGCGGTTCGAATCCCCGTGACGGGGTGAGCTCCCGTTGCTCGGTCCCTGCTCCTGCCCACCTAGCAGTTCAAAAGCATGTCAAAGTGAAAGTAGATAAATACTCCTGCAGGAAGGTAAACGGCGTTTCTGTGTGCTGCTCTGGTTTGCCAGAAGCGGCTTAGTCATGCTGGCCACATGACCCGGAAGCTGTACGCCAGCTCACTCGGCCAATAAAGCGAGATGAGCGCCGCAACCCCAGAGTAGGTCACGACTGGACCTAATGGTCAGGGGTCCCTTTACCTTTACTTTAAATTAGGCTTTAGAGACACAGGTGGCGCTGTGGTCTAAACCACTGAGCCTAGGGCTTGCCGGTTGTTGGTTTGAATCCCCGCAACGGGGTGAGCTCCCGTCGCGGGGAATGTGTGCTTTTATTTAAAATGCATCTCTGGGTTATTTGTGCGGCATAGGAATTCATTCATTTTTTTTCCTTCCAAAATATAGTCCGGCCCACCACAGCGCCACCCGCTCCCCTGAAGGAGCAGGTACACAGCTCAGGAGTACTGCTCGAGCCATCATAGTCCCTGGAGGCTCAGATGTCCTCCATGGCTAGGAGCATTTTCTTCTGCTAGCACACCAGCTATGGTGTTCCTGGATAGTGGAGACCTGGCCGCAATGGAGCAGGTCTTGGTGGACTGGACTACTGCAATGTGTTCTGCATGGGGCAAGCCTTTGAGGCTGGTTTAGAAATGGCAGGTAGTGGGAAAAGTTGCAGAAAGGCTTTTGGCCAGATCAGCTCTGTAGTATAGTATTACACTGCTGCTGAAATCTCTGTGCTAGCTGCCAATGTATTTCTGAGCTGAGTTACAGTCAGTTACTGCTAAAGTAAAAAGGTAAAGGGACCCCTGACCATTAGGTCCAGTCGTGTCCGACTCTGGGGTTGCGGCGCTCATCTCGCTTTATTGGCCGAGTGAGCCGGTGTACAGCTTCCGGGTCATGTGGCCAGCATGACAAAGCGCGAAACAGAGCAGCGCACGGAAACGCCGTTTACCTTCCCGCCAGAGCGGTTCCTATTTATCTACTTGCACTTTGATGTGCTTTCAAACTGCTAGGTGGGCAGGAGCTGGGACCGAGCAACGGGAGCTCACCCCGTCGCAGGGTTTCGAACCGCCGACCTTCTGATCATCAAGCCCTAGGCTCTGTGGTTTAACCCACAGCGCCACCTGGGTAAACCCTAAATGGACTGGGACCAAGTTTATAAGGACTTGTCCTTATAAACCAGCCAAACCCCTACAATCCTGTTGCCTCGCTTTCATTGAAGAGTTTGGATTTGATATCGTGCTTTATCACTACCCGAAGGAGTCTCAAAGCGGCTCACATTCTCCTTTCCCTTCCTCCCCCACAACAAACACTCTGTGAGGTGAGTGGGGCTGAGAGACTTCAGAGAAGTGTGACTAGCCCAAGGTCACCCAGCAGCTGCATGTGGAGGAGCGGAGACGCGAACCCGGTTCACCAGATTACGAGTCCACCGCTCTTAACCACTACACCACACTGGCTTGACCCAAATTGACCCAAAGTTTTTAGTATAGTGACACTAGTATTTTGGAACATTTTCAAATGGAAATTAGGCAGGCAACTGCAATTTCCATGTTTCGCTGTCTGCAGAAAATGTTCTTTTTACGTCAAGCATTTCTTTGAGTTATGCCAATGGAGGAGGTATCATCAGTCGGCAATTGCTGGCATTATTTTATGTTGATATCTAATGCTTCTTTGCAATTAAATTCTTTGCCACATCCATTTCCTTGTATGAGGGAGTTCTATATATTTCAACTGCCCTCAAGATAAGTGTGCATTGGCCCAGGAATCATAACGATCCAGCCTCTCTATTTTGGGCAGAATTTGCAGAGCCAAGGCCCTTTTTATTTTATATTTTTACCACCTTGCAGTTGTTTTCTCGTCGTCGGATAAGTAGATTTCATTTTGCCATTCCTTTCACTACTACAAAATATTGTTCAGGAAAACAGTAGTTCAAAGAAGTATGTGTTCTCATTCGTACCTAGGTGGCACAATGGGTCGGTGTGTCTGGCTGTTAACAAGAAGGTTGGTGGTTCGAGCCCAACCAGGGATGGCTGTGAGCAAAATTCCTGCACTGCAGGGCGTTGGACGACAAGACCCTCGGGGTCCCTTCCAACTCTACAATTCCATGATACCTCATGGAACGATGGTAATTAATTTTTTTTTAAAAAAAAATTATTTGTGCCCCGCACATCTGGCCGGGTCTCCCCAGCCACTCTGGGCGGCCTCCAACAGATATTAAAATACATTAAAATATCACAGGTTAAAAACTTCCCTAAATAGGGCTGCCTTCAGGTATTTTCTGAATGTCAGATAGTTACTTATCCCTTTAACCTCTGCTGGGAGGGCGTTCCACAGGGCGGGCGCCACTACCAAAAAGGCCCTCTGCCTGGTTCCCTGTAGCTTTGCTTCTCGCAGTGAGGGAACCACCAGAAGGCCCTCAGCGCTGGATCTCAGTGTCCGGGCTGAACGATGGGAGTGGAGACGCTCCTTCAGGTATACAGGACCGAGGCCATTTAGGGCTTTAAACGTCTGCACCAACACTTTGAATTGTGCTCAGAAATGTAGCATGGTAACCTGATCAACATATTTCCAGTGTCAGCCCTCTTTCTTTCAGCAACAGGATTTGTGCATTTGATAAATCGGGTCCTCCCTTAAAGAGGGCACGTATTGCGGTGAGACCTGGCAACCAAACCCCTGTGTTGTGGGGGGGAGTGATTGACAGCCACAACACCCAATCAGTAGGTCCCTCGATGGAGGGTTCAATCTGACCAATGTGACGCAAGCTAAAACGGATCGAGGGACCTACAAATACCCATGCAGGTGACCCAGAGCTTCCTCTTCTCGGCGCGTGCATCGGAATACCCACCCACCTCTCCCTACTTTTAGGGCTTGTGCGCTTGACCTTGCTATGCCGTCATGTGTCGTCTGTCGTTGGGACAGGGGCATGGCAGGAATTTTCCCCACTTGGCTGATTGGCTGTTGCCACTTGGGTTTCGCCTGCTGCATAGCAAATCGTCACAACTTGTAAGGTTGCGGATAGGCTCTGGTTCAGGTGATAGGGATGGGGGGACGCTCTTGCCATCCCTATGCGAAGGGTATTCCGTTAAAGGAATCCAGGGACTCGATGGTTTGGTCAACTCCTGAGAGGGGGTTGTGCCCGTGCCTGAGTCCAGGGGGACATTTGGATGGCGGATAGAGCATGTCCCTGGCTTTCTGCTATCCAGGTGTTCAGCCTTGGCTGACCTATGCTGGAACCCTGGGTCAGCGCTACCTGCCACGGTGCAGGGAGCTAGTCGAACCAGAGCCTATGCAACCACTCACTTGCTGTAATCAATAAAGTTGTGGCCTATATTCTGCCCAAAACCAAACCAAAATTTGAGTCATGTCTGAATTTATTTGGGGTAAGGTTAAAAGGTCTGAAGATGCAGGACTCTGTCTTGGGCCCAGTCTTATTCAACATCTTTATCAATGACTTGGATGATGGGCTTGAGGGCATCCTGATCACGTTTGCAGATGACACCAAATTGGGAGGGGTGGCTAATACCCCAGAGGACAGGATCACACTTCAAAATGACCTTAACAGATTAGAGAACTGGGCCAAGGCAAACAGGATGAATTTTAACAGGGAGAAATGTAAAGTACTACACTTGGGCAAAAAAAAATGAAAGGCACAAATACAGGATGGGTGACACCTGGCTTGAGAGCAGTACATGTGAAAATGATCTAGGAGTCTTGGTAGACCACAAACTTGGCATGAGTCAACCGTGTGATGCAGCAGCTAAAAAAGCCAATGCAATTCTGGGCTGCATCAATAGGAGTATAGCATCTAGATCAAGGGAAGTAATAGTACCACTGTATATCTGGGCACCACAATTCAAGAAGGATACTGACAAGCTGGAACGTGTCCAGAGGAGGGCAACCAAAATGGTCAAAGGCCTGGAAACGATGCCTTATGAGGAACGGCTTAGGGAGCTGGGTATGTTTAGCCTGGAGAAGAGAAGGTTAAGGGGTGATATGATAGTCATGTTCAAATATATAAAAGGATGTCATATAGAGGAGGGAGAAAAGCTGCTTTCTGCTGCTCCAGAGAAGCGGACACGGAGCAATGGATTCAAACTACAAGAAAGAAGATTCCACCTAAACATTAGGAAGAACTTCCTGACAGTAAGAGCTGTTCGACAGTGGAATCTGCTGCAAAGGAGTGTGGTGGAGTCTCCTTCTTTGGAGGTCTTTAAGCAGAGGCTTGACAGCCACCTGTCAGGAATGCTTTGATGGTGTTTCCTGCTTGGCAGGGGGTTGGACTGGATGGCCCTTGTGGTCTCTTCCAACTCTATAATTCTGTGAACTCCTGAGAGGGGGTTGTGCCCATGCCTGAGTCCAGGGGGACATTTGGATGGCGGATAGAGCACGTCCCCGGCTTTCTGCTATCCAGGTGTTCAGCCTTGGCTGACCTATGCTGGAACCCTGGGTCAGCGCTACCTGCAATGATGCAGGGAGCTAGTCGAAACAGAGCCTATGCAACCACTCACTTGCTGTAATCAATAAAGTGGTGGCCTAAATTCTGCCAAAAACCAAACCAAAATTTTGCTGAAGCAGGGCTAGGAACAAGAGAAGGACTAGATGGATCTTGAGTGTGATGCAGAAGGGCAGTTCTTATGCGACAATCAGAGATTAGCAGTGGCCGGGATTCAGCATATCGAGAGGAATATATGAATTCAAACGGTAAGCCACCTATGCTATATCATAAGCCGTTTAAAGTGTCCTTAATTCTAAAAACGAGTTGTCCTGTGACATTAGAGCGGGAGACGGCTTTCCGCTGAGAGATAATCCAAAGTCCTGTTGGACACCTGAACAGTTTTCAAAACAGTTTTTTTTTCACATATACTAGGCTACGCGGGTGGCGCTGTGGTCTAAACCACAGAGCCTAGGGCTTGCTGATCAGAAGGTCGGCGGTTCGAATCCCCGCAACGGGGTGAGCTACCGTTGCTCGGTCCCTGCTCCTGCCCACCTAGCAGTTCCAAAGCACGTCAAAGTGCAAGTAGATAAATAGGTACTGCTCCGGTGGGAAGGTAAACGGCGTTTCCGTGCGCTGCTCTGGTTCGCCAGAAGCGGCTTAGACGTGCTGGCCACATGACCTGGAAGCTGTACGCCGGCTCCCTCGGCCAATAAAGCGAGATGAGCGCCGCAACCCCAGAGTCGTCCGCGACTGGACTTAACGGTCAGGGGTCCCTTTACCTTTACTGTACTTTTCCGTTACAGGTAGATAGCCGTGTTGGTCTGTCATGGTCAAAACAAAATAAAAAAATTCCTTCCAGTAGGACCTTAGAGACCAACTAAGTTTGTTCTTGGTATGAGCTTTCGTATCTGAAGAAGTGTGCATGCACACAAAAGCTCATACCAAGAACAAATTTAGTTGGTCTCTAAGGTGCTACTGGAAGGAATTTTTTTATTTTGTTTTGTACTTTTCCATGTATTAGATGAGGTTTGTTCACTCTAAAATAAGGTCAACTCTGTGCAAGCCTCCCCCCCCCCCACAAAGAAAAGCTCAACAACTTCGGTTCGGCCTCCTCCAATGCGCCATTTGCTTAAAATGGAGTCCCCCAAAATAGTGGGCGCCTTATACAAGGTGGCGTTTTATACACGGAAAAGTACGGTACTTCCATCACACCAAAGGGAGGAAAAGACTGCTGTAGGCAATGGAGGGAGTCCATGGGTCTACTTCCTCCATTGGAATGAATAGGGAAGTTGTAGTAGCAATGAAGCTCTGAATGGCTATCAAAGCTTTTGTGCCTCAAGCAGATTACTACATTGGAAGGGTTGGTTTAGAACTTCACCAAGAGGTTCTAATGGGAACAGTGTTAAGAGCAAATTCCATTCATTTGAATGGGGCCTGTGCAGGCTTGTGCCCCAGGGAAGTCACTTCACCCCCGGAGGCACACTCCATTGTCTCTCAAGATGGACAGATGTCAACAAAGTGCAGGAGACATTCTGAGCAGGTTGCAGCCTAAAACTGGGGTGGGGGACATGTTGGTCTTCCAGATGTTTCCATGAGCTGCTGTTAGCATGGCCAATAGTCAGGGGTGATGGAAGACGTATTCCATGGGTAGGCAAACTAAGGCCCGGGGGCCAGATCCGGCCCAATTGCCTTCTCAATCCGGCCCATGAATGGTCCGGGAATCAGCGTGTTTTTACATGAGTAGAACGTGTCCTTTGATTTAAAATGCATCTTTGGGTTATTTGTGGGGCATAGGAATTTGTTCATTTCCCCCCCCCCCAAAAAAAATATAGTCCGGGCCCCCCACAAGGTCTGAGGGACAGTGGAACAGCCCCCTGCTGAAAAAGTTTGCTCACCCCTGATGTATTCTAACACAACTGGGAGTTCAAAAAGGAAGTCATGTTCATGAAACACCGTATTCCCAGGCTCACATGTCAACAGCTTGTGGACTAAATGCAAAAACACGAGAATGGAAGGCGAAGAAATTGTCTTTTTAAAAAATAAAATAAAAAAATTGAACAACTTTAAACATTTTATTCCCATTGTGCCTAAATTTCCTTAGTAAACTACCAAAGCAAAACAGTAAACTTTCCCAAAGCATTATAAATAAGTACAATGTCAAGATCATAATTTACAAAACTGTAGGTATAAAAAAAGTTTGTTTTATTCTTTATTAGCTACACCTATATACCCAAGGCCTTTGTTCTGGTAAAACTGGAAGGCTAACAACTTTATGTCTTTGGTACTAAGCTTACATCAAAGTGATTGCGCCAGAAAGGGGGGGGGGGGAGAATCCCTGATCCTGACACCAAGGTCTGAATGTACCACGTGGAAGCAACGGCTCAGCATCAATGATCACAGCAGTCAAATCGCACAGCCCTTCTAGAGCTACTGAGACCACTTCAGAATAGGCAGGTGTAGAATTGGGTGCTTGCAGGCACCCTGACAAAACACACCTGCACACAGGAAAAACAGCACAGCAGAAGCCCTCTCTGGGACATGGGTGGTTTTCTACCTGCAGGGAGCTCTTATCAATGTGGAGATACAGATATAGGCCACCTCCTCCGGCACTCTGAAGTAGTACCGTCTCGGGAGGGCTGTGCCACACGACATCTTTCTCAGCTCCAACCCCACTGATTTCAATGAAGTGTGCTAGTAGCCTTGACTCCAAAATACGGCTGCTAAACTTGCATAACGTCCCTGTCAGGATCGGCCCGCCCCTGCCAGTCCAGCTCTGAGTGCTTACAGAGAGCCTGTGTTAACAACAGATTCATCTTCGAGTGAATCTAGCAGTCCCGTTTCGGGGGAGGAGCAGTTAGTGGCTGGGAGCCAGGGAGTGCCAGGGGTCCAGGGAGTTACTGGGAGACCTGACACCACCCAGCAGACTCACTCGGAGGGGGAGACGTCAGTTCCGGCGCCTAACTCACGTAGGAGGAGGAGGCGGCAATTCAGGATGCCGAGGCTTTGGTGTTGGTGCCAAAACAGGAGGGAGGCACTTCCGGATTCTGCTAGTGACTGAGCAGACATGATAAACTGAGCTCTGCACTGTAAATAGCTTGGCACTTAATAAAAAGACTTTAAAGACAAGATGGCTTGGCATTTCTATTGAGCAACCGATGAGAGAACCTGACAGTCCCCCCCCCCCCAAAGTGCACAGAGCTTTCGCCAGGTAGACTTCTGCACCACTGCAACATTTGGGTTAGGACAGGTAAGGATGTCGGAGAACGCCGACCATGACAGGAACAGTAAGGGGAAAAGCCAATGGCCCTTTATTCGCCCCATGTCTGGAACACAATTCAATCCAGCGAATACAATCGGTATTTGCTGCTACTGTTGATCTTAGCCTGTAAACATCATGTCATTCATTACACCCAGGGCCGTAGCAAGGGGGGTGCGGTAGGTGCAGCCCACCCCGGGTGTCCCCACTGAGGGGGGTGACAAAATGGTGGGCGGCACTCACCGCGGGGCCTGCAGTGCGCCCGAGCCACGCGTCTCTCCTGGGAATGACGCGGTGGCTTGAGTGCCCTACAGGCTCTGCGCTGCCCCAAAATGTCCGGCCGCCGCCTCCGCCTCAGCTGTAGGGCGGCTGGGTGGGAGGAGGCAGGCAGATTCCTCAGAGGCCCGGCGGTGCCCCCGTGGGCTGGCCCTGATTACACCCCAATCTCCCCCTTTGCGCCGTGGTTTCTCTGCAATGAAAGGAATGGGGTGGAATAACTCAACACCCGGTAGGTTTGCCACACATCCTCTTTTCCCAGGACACGCCCTCCTTTCCATGGGTATGTAAAATGAGAGTACAGGGACCCAGGTGGTGCTGTGGGTTAAACCACAGAACCTAGGGCTTGCTGATCAGAAGGTCGGCGGTTCGAATCCCTGCGACGGGGTGAGCTCCCGTTGTTCAGTCCCTGCTCCTGCCCACCTAGCAGTTCGAAAGCACATCAAAGTGCAAGTAGATAAATAGGTAACGCTCTGGCGGGAAGGTAAATGGCGTTTCCGTGCGCTGCTCTGGTTCGCCAGAAGCAGCTTAGTCATGCTGGCCACATGACCCAGAAGCTGTATGCCGGCTATCGGCCAATAAAGCGAGATGAGCACCGCAACCCCAGAGTCGGACACGACTGGACCTAATGGTCAGGGGTCCCTTGACCTTTACCTAAAATGAGAGTCGCCATAGAGATCCGTAGTTAAAAGCAGAAGTCGGCAAATGTCTCCTCCGTTTTGCTCGTCAAACTATGGCAACCCCAACGGCAACTTAATTTGCGTAATTAATGATGTCAATTGTGTATTTTCGCCACAGCAGACAGTGAGACAAGTAACAGGAAACAAACTGCAGCAGGAGACAGTGTGGCATACATGGAGAAGGGCAGGCCTGCACTTGCGATATCTTGGTCGCCAGCCCTCCAGGGGCTCAATAAACCTAAGTTTGGTGCCTGTCTGTAGACTGCAGAAATGGGGCTGGGGGTGGATAGATATAGGCACCTGTCAGGTCAGCTTTAGGATCTAAGAGAAGCTTCAAAGGCAACTAGAATTATTATTATTATTATTATTATTATTATTACATTTTTCAAGGCACTTCATAAAATCTCTTCATCTCTCTTACACCACAGCACTTGTAAACAGAGACTCAAGAAACAAGAAACAAACCCAAGCAACATACAGTACTTCGGTGGCTACCGTTCTTCTAGATTTGGCCCTGATTTCGATTTCAGCACCGAAAACTCTGCCAATCGCTCAGTCCAAACGACCCTCGTTTGCGGAACTCGATGGCCTGCTTGCAAAACGCAACGGGGAGACAGAGAGTTGTCTAGTCCAGGTTGGGCTGCACAATTCCCCCATTCCAATATATATGAAAAAGAAAGGCCTGTATCTTTCAAACGCTTTTGCTCCGGGGCATTACAGGTGTCCCTGCGCAAAGTCTTGTTTTCGAAAACAACAAGAAAGGCACGCTCTTCCTGGGTGCAGAAACGTAACCGTGGCCTCTTCCTGCGACCCCCTTAAGGCCCTACACCTCAGTGCCCTCCCGGGCATAGATGAGACTATTGACTGTGAAGTTGTATAAGTGGTTGTACTGGCCTGACTGGGCCCCGCTGCCGGGGTGGAAGGGGCTGTAGTAGGCGGCAGCGGGCGCCGAAACTCGCTGGAGCTGCTCTGCGGGGGGCATTTCCTGGGTGAAGCTGCAGCCCCCCGGGTGTCCCGCTGGGAGATTCCTGTGATGCAACTCACTGCCGGCCAGGCGGCCGCCGTTGCTCAGCGAGTTCATGCTGCTGAAAAAGCTGCTGAGGCACCCGGCTGCGGGCGAGACGATCACAGGCGGGGAGGCGCTCTTGGAATGGTCCCTCATGGGCTCCAGATCAGAGGAGGGGCTTTCCCCGCACGGCTTCCCCGGGACTAAAGGGATGGAGTGGCCTTCCTCCGACTTCAGAGTCCCCAGCGTGGAAGCCGTGGCTGGCACCGTAGAGCCACTGGGGTCAGAGCGGCGCTTGCGCTTGCGCCGGAAGTTGCCGTTGTCAAACATTTTCTCACAGTTCGGGTCCAAGGTCCAGTAGTTTCCCTTTCCTGAAGGACGACAAGAGAGCAGGGGGTTAAAGGGGAACCCTTTCCTTTAGACCAGGGATGTCCAACAGGTCGATTGCGATCTACTGGTAGATCCCCAGGAGGTTTGGGTAGATCGCGGTCGATCGCTGGGTCCCTTTCCTTAGCGTTGGTAAAATCAAATCCGGCCCCGCCCCCTCGCCCTGCCCTCCATTGTTGCATGATCTGCAGAATGGAAGAGGGAATTTACTCAGTGAGGCTGTTTGTTTCCCCAGCGATTTGTTGGTGAGTGGCTGTTCCTCTTTCTCCCCCAAAACCCTTAAAAACGGGGCTTTCCTCCTCCCTAAAAAAAGCTAAAACTCTGCCCCCTGTATCCCTAAAAAATGGGGCTTTCCTCCTCCCTACAAAAACTCAACAACTTTGACCTGAACCCCTTAAAAAAAGGGCTTTACTCCTCCCTAAGAAAAGCTGAACCTTACCTGAACCCCCCAAAAAGGGGATAGATCACTGCCAGTTTTTAATTCTGTAAGTAGAGTTGGGCCACCCCTGCTTTAGACTGCAGAACCGCACACGCCTCGAATAGCATCTTAGTCGCGTCCCACCCGTTACGAACATTTGTGGAGTTACATAATTTATGTTAACTTGTTTTTAAGCTTTTTAAGATGCTGTCGTTTGGTTTTAATGTTTTTCTGTTGTAGTAAACCTCTGTGGTGTATTTTTATGATACCAGCAGTATATAGATAGCTTTATAAGTAATTAAGATACAGTGGTACCTCGGGTTAAGAACTTAATTCGTTCTGGAGGTCCGTTCTTAACCTGAAACTGTTCTTAACCTGAGGTACCACTTTAGCTAATGGGGCCTCCTGCTGCCGCCGAGCCGCCGCCACGCGATTTCTGTTCTCATCCTGAAGCAAAGTTCTTAACCCGAGGTACTATTTCTGGGTTAGCGGAGTCTGTAACCTGAAGCGTCTGTAACCTGAAGCGTCTGTAACCCAAGGTACCACTGTAATGCCAAAGAGAGACAAAGGTCCTACAGGCCTAGTGTCAGGGACATGGCTGAATCAAACGCCTGGGAAGAGTCTGACTCTGGAGACGAAGGATTACAGCCACAGACAGAGCAGGAGTGGGTTAGTTCGCCCCCCCCCTTCATCAAGAGTTCCCAGACTCAGATAGAGCAGCAGACTTGGAAAACTCGCAGGCAGAAGGAGGGGAGGAGATAGACAGCATTGAGAGGGTTGCTATGCAACCAGGAGGGAGGCGGTGTTTAGAGGGGTCTTCGTTTGATAGCGGGCGGGGGGGAGTTCACCCACCGTCTCCCCGAACCAGAAGAGCTGAAAGGGTTACAACGCAACAGAAGTACGAGAGAGGAAGTACTGGACTTTGGCGCCCTTCACGCTGCGAAAGGGGCAGAGACTCAGAGTGACCGACTCGTAGCTAAGAGCGGCAGGCTCGGAGCTGCACTCTGGGTGTTAATTGTAAATATTGAATGAATTTATGATTACGGTCACAGATCAGTTCCTTAACTGTAAATAAACATACCATAAAACTGCCAGAGACTCGTGAATTCTTATCAGGGCTTGCTTGCCTGCCTGAGATCACTACACCTAGGCAAACTGTGGCACTCAGGTGTTGCTGCAATCCATCTCCCATCAGCCTCACCAGCATGGGCAGTGGTCAGGAATTATGGGGGCTGTAGTTCAGCAACATCTCCAGGGGGCACAGGCTCCCAATGCCAGTATTTTTTCCCCCAGGGGGTGATCATGGGTACGCAGTACCGGCACCTCTTTTCTTTGTTGTTAAAAGGTGTGGCACTTACTGTAACAACTTCAGTGTGAGTACCAGCACCTATTTTTCTAGGGGGGGGGGGAGCACTGCCTGCTCCCATACCTAGGACTAGAAAAGAACAGGCATACCAGGGATAAAACTTAACAAGCTATAAAATCTCTCCTGTCAGTCAACTAAGAATTATTACATTGTAATCCTATAGATGTCCCAGTCAAAAGCAGATGCCGAGGTACATAGATGTATAGGATCGAAACTGAAGGCTTTCTAACCAATTCTTTGAACCGCTTAACAGATCATTAACCAAGCCTTGTGAGGAATGGTTGAGGGAGTTGGGTATGTTTAGTCTGGGAAAGAGAAGACCGAGACGAGATATGATAGCCATTTTAAAGGTAAAGGTAAAGGAACCCCTGACCATTAGGTCCAGTCGTGACCGACTCTAGGGTTGCGGCGCTCATCTCGCTTTATTGGCCGAGGGAGCCGGTGTACAGCTTCCAGGTCATGTGGCCAGCATGACTAAGCCGCTTCTGGCGAACCAGAGCAGCGCACGGAAACGCCATTTATCTTCCCACTGCAGCGGTACCTATTTATCTACTTGCACTTTGGCGTGCTTTCGAACTGCTAGGTTGGCAGGAGCAGGGTCCGGGCAACGGGAGCTCACCCCGTCACGGGGATTCAAACCGCCGACCTTCTGATCGGCAAGTCCTAGGCTCTGTGGTTTAACCCACAGTGCCACCCGCGTCCCATGATAGCCATCTTCCGATATCTAAAAGGGCTATCACATGGAAGATGGTGCAAGCTCGTTTTCGGCTGCTCTGCAGAGTAGGACCCGAACCCATGGCTTCAAGGGACAAGAAATCAGATTCCGACTAAAGATCAGGAAGAACTTTGACTGTAAGAGCTGTTCGACAGTGGAACAGACTCCCTCGGGAGGCGGTGCATTCTCTCTTTCAATGGAGGTTTTTAACCAGAGGATGGATGGTCATCTGTCATGGATGCTTTAGTCGAGATTCCTGCATTGCAGGGGGTTGGACTAGATGACCCAGGGGGTCTCTTCCAACTCTATGATTCTATGGGGGGGGAAACCATATTAGCAAACCTTTAATGTACAGTGGTACCTTGGGTTAAGAACTTAATTCGTTCTGGAGGTCCGTTCTTAACCTGAAACCGTTCTTAACCTGAGGTACCACTTTAGCTAATGGGGCCTCCTGCTGCTGCCGCCGCACGGTTTCTGTTCTCATCCTGAGGTAAAGTTCTTAACCTGAGGTACTATTTCTGGGTTAGCGGAGTCTGTAACCTGAAGCATCTGTAACCCGAGGTACCACTGTAGAAGCTTTTGGCGAGGAAGGGGAGTTCACTGGGAAGTATAATAAATTACTATGTAATTAACAAATATTTACCAGTATCCATCTTTGCTAAAAGGCATGTGTGTGTACACACAGACATAGACACTCACTCGCTCATTCGTTCCCTATTGCACTTAAACACCAACCAAAACAGCTTCAAACAAGTAAATCTGTGTGATTTAAAACTGCTTCCAGATCAATCCATTGCGGATGATAGTATGCAGTCCCTAACATGCCACATACAAAAAATGAAAGCCACCGTTCAAATTTCAATTAGTAATTATTGTCTTGTTAGTTTGCTGTATAGTTTTATTTTGTTTTAAAGGGGAGTCATGGGGGTGCAGAGATTGTGCGAATGAACTTAGTGCTTAGCTTATATTTTTAGTTGCTATTTTGTTAATGTTTTTAATATCGTTTATTATAGATTCTAAATGTCGCATTGATATGTTAATCCTACGGCTTGCCGTAACTGTGAGGTTTAGCTTATTTTTTTAGTTGCTGTTTTGTTAAGTTTTTTCTTTTTATTGAAACTGTTTTATTGATAATCTGTTAATTACTGTATATGATGTATGCTGTATTCGCGATGTTCAAATTTGAAAATGCGGTACGTATGCAGTTCAACCGAGAAAGAACAGCTCCGAAACAAGTTTCTGTTACGCAAGACCTCAATGCCAAGCTCTTACATTTATTTCCCCAAGGAAATAAACAGTGGGGTGCCCTATTGCTCTGTGCTTTGCAGTTCCCAAGTACTGTACTGAAGCGTTTTCAGCTATAAATGACTTGGACTTTCCTTCTGCAGGCTCTCTTCGGGAATGACTATGGGAAGGAAGGGAGCATTTTTCTACCTCCACTGACGGATGGCAGGATGCCCCGAGTTCCAGTTGCCGGGAATCACAAGCAGAGGGAGTGCTGTTGCACCCAGGTCCTGCGTCTGGGCTTCCCATAGGCTTCTGGCTGTTCTTATCCACATATGGAAAATGCATGAACCCCCCACAGCACAAAATAGTGGGGCATATTGCATAAGCAGAATTAGGGGTCTATGAAGATCCCCATCCATCGCACACAGCCACACAGGAGCTGCTGGGTCATGGTAGACCATCTTTACCCATGAATGTTCAGGTTTTCAGATCCCAGTAACTGACTGAAGGCTGATGTTTTATTTGAGATTGTTTGGGTTTTTTGTGAAATTTTGCGTTGTCCTCCCCCCCCCTTTTTTTTTGCACAATGTGCTTTTATGTATGAAAAAAGTGTGGCTCGAGTTTATAAAATTAAATTACAACGTTTAGACTTGACCTCTTTGTTTCTAGAAATCATCGCAGCTCACTTTGATTTCATGAGTTAGAACCTTTTCTTTTACCAGGTTAAGTTCGCTCTGCTGTATAATACAACTGCAAAATCTCCACTAGCAAATGTAACACATTCATAACCAGTGCCGGATTTACGTATAATCTAAACAAGCTATAGCTTAGGGCCCCACTCTCTTGGGGGCCTCAAAAAAATTAAAGGAAAAAACCCCTGGATGTACATTTCCAAAATATAAGATTTGCATCTTTACCTACACACAGCAACAGTGTTTTGTGTTGTGTAGGCGCCTATGATGTAAGTAATGGGCCCCGCCTGCTAGCCTGCTCCCTGAAATATCACTGGTTTGCTCATTTCTATATCAATCACTTTGATAAAATACATATTTTGTGATGTGCAAATGGCTTTAGATACCTATTAGGTCCATAAATTACCATACAGTATATATTCAACACAAAAAAACAGTGACAATTTGTTGTTGACAAAGGACAGCTGGACATATAAAGGGCCCCATTACCTTCAGGAGCTTAGGGCCTCATCAAACCTAAATCCGGCCCTGTTCATAATTCCCTGGTTCTGGCCACGATCCAAAGAGCTAAGTGCATACGCACTACAAACACACACCAACAAACACACAGACTTCCCAATTTTCACTTTCAATTCCAGCTGCTC
Organism: Darevskia mixta; assembly: GCA_034641385.1. Taxonomy (NCBI): domain Eukaryota; kingdom Metazoa; phylum Chordata; class Lepidosauria; order Squamata; family Lacertidae; genus Darevskia; species Darevskia mixta. The sequence continues at coordinate 688,064 of JAWWNH010000143.1, read as the reverse complement.
GCACCGCGTTGGAGGCCACTTCAAAACGTCCCCCAACCTTCAGGAGCGGCCGGCTGAAAAATTACGGAAGCCTTTATTTAAATCCCACATACAATGCACCTTCTGAGCCACAGTCCTGTCTGCATAACTTAATATCTCCCTTCTCGCATGTGCTTGCTACTCATTAAACTGGGTATCCTTTGTTCTGCGAAGGGCAGGGCATCAGAGGCCAAATATTTTATTACAACTGGAATAAATCATTTCCTTAATCAGTGTGTTGTTCCCTGCTCTGAAACCAAGTAACTTCTAACAAATGATTCGCACAGCTGATGGGAACTGGGATCCAACAAAATCTAGATGGCTACAGGTTCTCCATCACTGTTTTTTAACGGTAAACAAAGACAGGGCGCTGGAAGCAGTGAACACTTGCGGAAAAGCAGACTTGTTCAATCCTTCTTGCCAAGAAAACTGCTACAGTAGACATTCTACGCTGCAGTTTAATACAGTATATGAAGTGTAAAACGGCTTTTGCTTCAATCAGCCTGTGAGTCCAACACAAACCGTATTATCAGAGCGAGCGGACTTCAAATTTGTTGAATCTTTTTGGAGGTTTTTGCCCCTCGCGCTCCATTACGGAGTCCCTCTGAGCACCTCTGTGTCGCAATGAGTCCGTGTGCCTGGCTGTTAACCAGAAGGTGGGTGGTTCGGGCCCACCCAGGGTTGGCTGTGGGCAGGATTCCTGTATTGCAGGGGGCTGGACTGGATGACCCTTGGGGTCCCTTCCGACTCCACTATTCTAGAATTCTATGTGCTGCACTTAGGGATTTGTTTTCAGCGCCAGAACTGAACTCGGCTCCTTTCACACCCACTCCTGGTTAGCTTTCTTCATTTTGTCCACTCCTGGTTAGCTTTCTTCATTTTGGCAGCTAAATTTCAGAAGCGGGGGCAGGGGGGAGTTATTTTTGTCACTAAACAATTCAGGAGTCAGATCATCCAGAGATCTACCAGCAGATCCCAATCTACTGTCTTCCCACCTCAGTGCTTTTTTTTTTTCTTAAAAAATGTTTAGGGGTACTCTCATTTTCCTAAACGTAAAGGGACCCCTGACAGTTAAGTCCAGTCACGAACGACTCTGGGGTTGCGGCGCTCATCTCACTTTACAGGCTGAGGGAGCCGCCGTTTGTCCGCAGACAGTTTTTCCGGGTCATGTGGCCAGCATGACTAAGCCGCTTCTGGCGAAACCAGAGCAGCACACGGAAACACCGTTTACCTTCCCGCTGGAGCGGTACCTATTTATCTACTTGCACTTTGACGTGCTTTTGAACTGCTAGGTGGGCAGGAGCTGGGACCGAGCAACGGGAGCTCACCCCGTCGCGGGGATTCGAACCGCCGACCTTTCGATTGGCAAGCCCAAGCAGCACAGTGGTTTAACCCACAGCACCACCCGTGTCCCTCTCATTTTCCTACTCATATTGAAATAGGTAAAGGTAAAGGGACCCCTGACCATTTGGTCCAGTCGTGTCCGACTCTGGGGTTGCGGCACTCATCTCACTTTATTGGCCGAGAGCCGGCATACAGCTTCCGGGTCATGTGGCCAGCATGACAAAGCCGCTTCTGGCAAACCAGAGCAGCGCACGGAAAAGCCGTTTACCTTCCCGCCGGAGCGGTTCCTATTTATCTACTTGCACTTTGACATGCTTTCGAACTGCTAGGTGGGCAGGAGCTGGGACCGAGCAACGGGAGCTCGCCCCGGTGCAGGGATTCGAACTGCCGACCTTCTGATCAGCAAGCCCTAGGCTCTGTGGTTTAACCCATAGCGCCACCTGGGTCCCTCAATGAGGCCAAACTTAGATTCAAAAAATGTTTAGGAGTATGCGTACTCTTGCGTCCCCCAGAAAAATCCCACAAGGATCAAGCTGCTTCATTGTATTACAACCGCCTCTCTTCAGTAACTCTCTTCTGCTGTAACAATGATAAGAAGAGGTTTCTAGGGAGGCTCAAAAGGTGAACTAAGCCTCACATACTGAAATTACATCATATCTTTTCACCAATTTTGCTCAGTAACTGGATGCTGATTTTGTCAATGGGTGTTGTGGGTTTGCCTCCTAGCCAGGTGCGTATAAGACACGCATAGCACAGAACTCCTGTCTCATTTATCAACCACCACCACCACCCGGGGAGGTAGATTAGGCAGTAATTGGAATAAAAGCAGGACAGATGTTGTTGGACTACGACTCCCATCAGTCCCAGTCCACATGACCAATGGTCAGGGATGATGGGAGTTGTAGTACAACATCTGGAGAGCACCCCATTGGCTGGCCCTGTGATGGAAGTAGCATTCTTGGTTGAGCAAGGGTTTGAGTCTGGCTTCCCCACGCCCAACCTTATGGTACGACAGAGAGCCTCTTCTCTTCCCAAACTCCTCTTCCAGAATCTCCCACCTGCAAACTGTTCCAAAGATCATGTGTCTACAAGTTGGCTTTAAAAGCACGCACCAGTGCTTTAAAAGATAAATCTGTTTTTAAGCTTACTTTCCCAACTCTCGCAATGAACCACGACGGGCAGAAGCTGGTTTCTTGTTAGGAGGATTTCTAGCCAATTATAACAGATGTTAAGACCTGAAGTCGACAAGCGTTCAGGATGCCCATCACCCTTAAATCCCTGCCTCGTTCATCTGAAATTAAGTCTTTCTACGCTGCAAAAAAAAAATCCTGTTCAAGATCCGCGCTTGTAACACTTGTTCAAGCCATCTGGAGAAATTGTATTAGCCACATTCCTTGTACGACCATTTGAACGGACACTTCAACACCTCCATGGATGTAGCATAAGGTGGCACCTTCTTCCCACCGACACACAACACACTTGTGATGTCCCCAGTTTCTCTCTTGCCACCCTCAATGGCACCCACAGGACCTTCCATCCAACCCTAAGCATTGTCCCCTACCTAGATCTCTAGCGCGGTTTTCAAATGCCCCTCAAAGAACGACTGAGCAATCTCTGGCATAACAAGCCCCACATCGCCAGGGGCATGGGTATCTAAATTGGGAGGTGAAAACACCGAGGAATGTATTTTTCTCACCAAAATAAAAATAAAAATGGAGAATTGTACATTTTGCCTCATATCTCAGGTTCTACAAATGCTAGAAGCATACTCTTTCTTTAAAAAAAGAAAAATGAAAGCTGGGGAATCTGTAGATTGTGGTTCATCTGAAGGAAATAACTGCCCTTTCTTTTCCTCCTCATGGCATGCTCACGGAAGGAGGGGTCCCCAATTTCCATTTAAGCTGCAGCCCAGCTTCTCAGTTACGAATTTATCCCCAGAAAATCTTTTGCAGTAAGTGAGAAAGTGTGATTGTGTACAGCAGGGTAGGCAACCTAAGGCCCGGGGGCCGGATGCGGCCCATTCGCCTTCTCAATCCGGCCCGCGGATGGTCCTGGAATCAGCGTGTTTTTACATGAGTAGAATGTGTGCTTTTATTTAAGATGCATCTCTGGGTTATTTGTGGGCCTGTCTGGTGTTTCTACCTGAGTAGAATGTGTGCTTTTATTTAAGATGCATCTCTGGGTTGAGGAGGCACAGCCAGATGGGCGGGGTATAAATAATAAATTATTATTATTATTATTATTATTATTATTATTATTATTATTATTATTATTTGTGGGGCATAGGAATTTGTTCATTTCCCCCACCCAAAAAAAAATTATAATCCAGCCCACCACATGGTCTGAGGGACGATAGACCGGCCCACGGCTGAAAAAGGTTGCTGACCCCTGGTGTACAGCTATGTTTCCTCACCACTGAGGTATCAACGGTTGTAACTTTGCAAGAGCAACGCTTCTCAGAACAGAAGCTCAGTCTAACCCATTCCTCCCTAGTGCTCGCTTGAGCCATTGGTTTTTCTTTTACTAAAAAGTCATAGTCTGCGGCACAAGATTCATCTTAGGGCAGCACTTTGCAAACTCCCCATCTCAACCTGACTGCCCAGGAACGCGGAGGTCAGAAACGGCACTTCCGTTTGGCAAAGTGAGACAGTTGCGTCAGGCAGCAGATGACAGCAACCACCCATGACAGTTCCTCCTGGCCATCTGGGGTACAGACCTGGATATGTCCTGGGACCCCTAAACTAGCCGGCTGCCTGAGGTACGGTAAGCCTCATCACCACCGTTGAAATTCTGGTTCGGCTTCCAGTCCGAACTGGCTTCTGTCTGTGGAATTGAGAGAGACTCCATCTTGCTCTTTGCCTCGGGTGGCAAAATATCTTGAGCTTGGCCTGGCCCAAGTTGCATCTGCTGCAAGAGCTAACCGATGGATGTTCTCAGGCTCGAACTCACGCCAGCCCCGGGCAGTAAGGCCAACAGTCAGGGGTGATGGGCACTGCAGACCAGTAAGGGCTTTTTCTGCGGCAGCTTTGTGCCTATGGAAAAGCCCCCGTTCTGGGGTGTGTCTCGCCGCAGCACTGGTTCCTTTCCATCGCCAGGTGATGATGAACATCTTTGTCCAAGCCTGAAGACAGCCCTGTTCAGGGAAGTTTTTAATCTGTGACATGTGTATGTATTTTAATATTTGTTGGAAGCCGCCTAGAGTGGCTGGGGAGACCCGGCCAGATGGGCGGGGTAAAAATAATAAATTATTATTATTATTATTATTTGGGGAGGGGTGAAGTGTCATAAGTCATGAGGATGCCTTTGCTGCTGCTGCTCCGCGGTTTCACTTTGCTGCGATTTTATGACAAGCTATATTAAAGTTGTCGCATTTTGTTCCAGCTTTTTTATTGTTAATTTAAAAAGAAATCTACCCAGGCAACTACTTTTATCATGAGCATTAGCTTTTTAAAACACTGTTTATTGTACCTATACTCTGATAATTTCATTATGCTACTGTTTTTACAGTCTTTTACGGCTTTTAAAAATTGAATTTTTAATCCTATTTTATGAAAATAACTTCCTTCTAGTTAAGTGGTATACAATTTTTGCAAAATAAGTAATAATTCTACGAGTTTTTAAAAAAAAAAATGCATACAGGGCAAAAAGTGAGTCCCAAAGGGTGATGTACGCTACGCATTTAGTTCATGCAAATGCTATGTTGCCCTATTATTTTTATCCTGCATGTCCATATAAAATGATTATTACAAGCTGCTTACAACAGAAATACAAGGGGAAACAAAACAAAGCTGTGAGCCGAGGCTCATATTAGATGCGACAGAGGCGGCCATGTTTGGCCTGTTCACATGTCTGCCCACCCACATATAAAAAGGGTGCGTGATTTTAGGTCAACAGGAGAAGGAAGCAAAGCCTTTAGCTTTCTGTGGTCTGTTGCCACAGGTGCGTTTCTCTGGGACCGAAGGCCAAATGAACTGAGACATCAGTCACGCATATCTCAACAGCTGCATTACTGTATATTTTCGACGCAAATAGCAGCTGCAGGTGTGTTTGTGTGCGCGCGTTGGAAATCCAGATCGGGACCACAATGGAGGTTAAACCCCCACCCCCCCTCTCACACACACGTCGACTGCTATTTAATTTCTTTTTTTAAAAAAAGAAGAACAATGGCAATTTATGTTGAAACATGCGAACAGTGTTGTTACTTAACTGTTACCGTATTTTCCGGCATATAAGACGACTGGGCGTATAAGACGACCCCCAACTTTTCCAGTTAAAATATAGAGTTTGGGATATACTCGCCGTATAAGAAATACGACCCGGCGTATAAGACGACCCCCGACTTTGAGAAGATTTTCCTGGGTTAAAAAGTAGTCTTATACGCAGGAAAATACTGTATTTCAATCTGCCAGCCAGACATCCAGCAGTTATCTAAAACACTGCAAAGAGCGTGAAGATATAGGCTCGGAGAAAAGGGGGTGACTAGCTCCCCAAATATCTCAGCCTTTTACTGCATTTGTATGGATGGAAATGGGCAGCACCTAGTATTTTCTTTTGGTGACCCTGTGGACAGATTAGCATGCCTTGAAAGTACCGAGGAGAAAGCTGCCCTTTATAGCACTCTTTTACTCTGTATGTGGTACGCAGAAATTACCGAGGTTGTCAGCAAAGTTGCTAACTTAATGCCTAACGGCAAAACTCCCAGTTAGGGGACGATCAGCAGAGTTTATAGGGAACTTTTGAGTATTCAAGGCATATCACAAACTTTACCTCAGGAATCCTTAACAATTAAACATGCAAAGTAGATCAGAATTATTGCCCTCATATTGCAGACGGAGGGAGAGGGAAGATCTTCAATTTTTCATCTATGAGCTAACTGGGAGCAATTCAGTTCTTAAATACGCATTGCATACCATTTGGGGTTTGTTTGTTTTTTAAAAAGTCAGAAACGGGATAGAAATCCTTCTATGAAGCAAATGGCTTCTTATTATTCCCATGGGCATCTAGGCATAGGAAGCTCTCTTATGCGCAGTGCATCAGCACATGACTGCGTACACTGACCAGCAGAGGTTATCCAGGGTTTCAGACTTTTCAGGAGATGCCGGGGTTTGAACATTTATTTATATGTTCAGTTTATATACCGTTCTTTATCCAAAGATCCCAGAACATGGGACCTTCTGCGTTCAAAGCAGATGCACTATGACTAAGCTATTGCTCTCTCCCATAGGATGCTGATAGAAGCCATTTTGTAACTAGAAAACAAAATGTACAAGATTGGGACTAAGGCATGTATTCAAGAATCAAACTCCACAGGCCATGCACGGAGATCACTTAAGATAGGCTGCTTATTCCCAAAACACATCTGTGTGAGTGAGAATTCTCGCATGTACAAAGGAAGACCGTTACTATGAATTAGGTGCTATTACGCACCTTATTTGATCAGAAAAGGGAGTTCCTTTCCAAGGCCGAAGAAATCTCAGCTTCTTTCAGCAGGGAAGCGCATAGCTCCAAGGCATGTGGAATTGGAGAGCTGAACACATACCACACACAGATCACATCCCTTTTACTCTGCCGTAATTAATCCTGAAATATTTCCAGCTCACTACTGAGGTCTAAAATCCTAACTTCCCTTATGGCAGGGGGGCGCGGGGGGTGCATGCATTTTGCAACTGCATGTGCAAACATGCTTGGCAAATAGAAAAGGTTAAGGGGTCGCTCTTTTGAATGAAGTGGTGTTTAGTGGGAGGCCATCTGTACGGTTTACCACCTGATCTTAACGACACTAGCAGTGCAATCCTACAAGCACGAAGAGGACTGCATTGGCACAGATGCTCCGGTGCGTATTTAGTTAGGAGTTAGGCCCATTGTGCATGGGACTTACTTCTGATTAAACGGCTCCAGGCATGGTGTGGCGAAGTCCACTGCAAGTTAACTGAACGGCACTCACTTCCCCACAACTGCCTCGGGTCATTCCGCTGCCACCTGCCTTCCAAGTTAATCCGTTTAGGACCTGGGAACCACTCTAGGTCTCCTCCCGAGTCGCGCCAGAAGTTACTCTTCCAAAGAAAAGCGGGGTCTTCTTGACCCACACCCCAGTACCCAGGCAATGTGAGGGGCCAGTGGGATTTTAGCACCTGAGGAGGACCCCAAAATGGTGCCTCCCCTCCCCGCCAGGGAAGGAGGATTAGGGGAGATCTACATCAGGAACAAGAGGAGAAAGATTTGCATCGGGATCGAATACTTTGGTTAATTCTTTTTAGTCTATGTGCTGCCGAAGGGAGCACCGAATACTTTAGTTAATAATAATAATAATAATAATTTTTAATAATAATCCCCAGCCACTCTGGGCGGCTTCCAACAAATATAAAAATACATTAAAATTCATAGTTAATTCATTCATTCAGCCTTTATGGGCATAATTTAGACAACAACAAAAAACGTCCAGGCATAATAAACGCATAGGACATATAAAAGACTCAGTAGCCATCATTAGGTAAGATGAAGAAGTTTTAAATTTGACTAAGGATACTTGGAGAGTCCTGCAAATGCAGAGGGTTGGACTAGACGGGGTCTCTCCCAACCCTACAATTCCGTGGTGTTTTTTTTTTTGGGGGGGGGGGGTGGATGTACTAGCCTGGAGTGGCGGAGGCACCTGCCGCCTCTCCTTGCCTCATGGGCCTCTCCACCCATGCTCAGAGGCACTCTTTCCCACCACCCCCCGCCATCCCCACGCGCGGCGATGCACCCACCGGGGTCGTCCTCGTCGCGGGGCACCTTCCTGAAGCAGTCGTTGAGGCTCAGGTTGTGTCGGATGGAGTTCTGCCAGCCGGCCTTGCTGCGCTTGTAGAAGGGGAAGTTCTCGGCCACGTACTGGTAGATGTGGCTGAGCGTCAGCTTGCGCTCGGGCGCGCTCTGGATGGCCATGGCGATGAGCGCGGAGTACGAGTAAGGCGGGCGTACCAGGCGCAGCAGCTCCTCCTGGCTCGCCAGGCTCAGCCAGCCCAGCTCCGACGGCGCCCCGGAGCCGCCCGCCGGACCCGCAGCCGAGCCCAAGAGCGCCGGCGCTCCGACGCCCCTCGGCGGGCAGCCGTAGGGCAGGAAAGGGGCTCCCGAGCCCCCGGGGCCGCCGCCGCCTGCTGCTCCTCCTGCGCTGCCACCGCCGCCCCCTCCGTTGGGCACGTAGGGGCCCGCGCCGCTCACCCCCCACAAGTAGCCGCCCGCGCCCGGCGGAGGGCCGTAGTCGCCCAGCGCGTACGCGGCGCCCGGCGGCCTCTGCCCCCGACGTCCCTGCAGCCGCGGCGGCGGCTGCTGCCTGGGGATACACGCTGAAGGCTTCGCTGCAGTAGACGGCCATGGCGGGAGCGTCCCGGGCGCTGCTGCTGCTGCTACTCCGCGACCAAGGCGCCAACGGGCTGCCGGGCGCCGTCGGGGGCGAGCGAGGAGCGCGTGGCGCGGGCTGGCGAGGCAGCTCGCGGGCGCTCATGGCCCAGGAGGCGCGGCGAAGGCGGACGAGTCCCCGCCCAGAGCCGTCTGGGCGAGCCGGGGGGCTGCCTCTCTGCTGCCGACGACGACGACGACGACGAGCCTTATAGCGCCCGCGCGCTTTGCCCAGCCTCCCGGCCCGGGGCCCGGGGCTGGCTGATCCCAGAAGGAGGGGCTGTCGTCGCGCGGCTGCAGCCCGTCGACGGGGCGGGCGGGCAGCGCCCAGCGGAGGCGCCGCCACTGCCAGGGAGGGGGATCTGGTCCGTTGGCCTCGGTCGCCCCGGGGGTCCCCTCCTCTCTGCTCCTCCTCTCTCGGAGAAGTGCTTGTGGATCGACGAGGCTTGCTTCTGCACGTCGGGGGGGGGGGGTGGAATTAAAGTGAACGTGGGACACGTGTGGGGGGGAACCAATGAGTTGAATGTGTTGGTAAGGGTGAGGGGGATCTCAGTCCCAGCGCATCTTTTCGCCGGAGATGCTGCCCGCGCGCTTTCGACGGGGCTTACTTCTGAGTAACAGGACGGCCGTTTTCGCCCCAGCTCAGGCTTCCCGCTTCGTGTCCCGCTCCCTTGCAACTGTCCTGGGAGGCGAGGGCAGAACGCGGAGAACTTTTCGATGACAAGCGAAACTTGGTCTTTCCGGGAGTCTGGAGTCAGACCACTTGGAAGGGTTCGTGTTAGTGGGGCTTTGGGTCCCAAGGAAAGCGATTCGGATCGCCTCCAGGAAGAATACTTCATGCAACCTGCGTCTACGCGTGTTCGCCTTGGTAGCCCATTCCATCACTCCATCTGGCCAAACAGGATGGGTGCAAATTATTACACCGTGCAAATAATCACTTGTTTGGCCCAAAGATGAAACAAAACCAGCTCCTACGCACGCCCCCCCCCCCAGGCGCGCTCATGTTCATTTTATTTCAGACTCAGTTTTCTATTTCCAATGTCTGATCAGCTCATACCAAGAACAAACTTAGTTGGTCTCTAAGGTGCTACTGGAAGGATTTATTTTATTTTGATCAGCTCGGTTTCAAAAGATAATAAAATATAATAATAATAATAATAATAATAATAATAATAATAATAATAATAATATAAATAATAATAATAATAAAATAATAATATCACGCCCTCGATTCTGGAATCTTTGGCGTTCGTTATGTGCAGTTTTGGAGACTGGATTCTGCGTCCCCAACTCCCCTAGTTTGTGCGAAACAATTCAGTTGTTTTTACTCGGGAGACATTTCTAATTTTGGGGAATCCACCGTCTTTTATCTCCCGGCGCACGTAGCAGTCGCCTTCAGATGTTTAGCTCTACAGCTCTTCCAGGTGTCTATCTTTTAATTAACGAACGAAATAAAATTAGAATCGGCGAAGAAGAATATATTACGAAATCTTGTAAAGCAGAAAGCACCTGAAGAGTACCGTTTTGATCAGAATTCATCCACGAGGTACAGATGCATCATTAATCATCATTAACAATGAAATAAACAGCACTCCCTTGGCGAGATATCCAAGAAACACGTGGTTTTGAAAACCTGCTTTCAATTGTGAGTCAACAGGTGTGCATAAAGAAAATTGCCTGGATTTTTTTTTTAACTTGATGAAATTGTATCATACGCGAACGACGATACTGGTGCCTTGAACAGTTTTTAAACTATATACATTTTCAAGTAATCATTTCGATTTCCCCGAAACATTAAAAAGAGATATCTGCGCATTTACGATATTTTGGTTCCACCCTGAGATCAGAAGAGGCCAAGTCTCAGGGTGAGATCCTATACACCACGAGACACTTACATGAGAGTAAATCGCAGTGAACTTCATGGGACACCCTTCCAAGAAACCATGAGAAGAATTGCGTGTTAATTCCTGATCCCTGATCTGGGATTGCCTTGAATACTCAATCCCGTCCGAACCATTTATGATGCAGTTGACCACTGTTTTCCTCTGCCATTTTATTGGTGCGTAAAAGGCATTCTGAAGTTTTCCTGCCACTCAAATATTGAACGCTTTCGACCCTCGCCGCACCGGCCTCGCAGGGCTATTGGGGAGAAAGCGGTAATGCAGTGGCAAACTTTTGAAGATAAATGGCTTTCTACCCACGCCACTCAGTTTAGCATTCCCCTTTTTTATTTCTGGCGCTATTCTCTCGAAAAGCAGAATTTTCAAAAGTGATATTTAAAAAAAATACCCTGCAAATGATCTGAACAACGATTTTGGAGCCACCTTTTCTGCAGGAAGGAAAAGAAATCGGTTGCAAAAAAAAGAGAGAGAGAAAATCATAATATTTCATCCCTGTCGCTTAGGGGCGGATGCCCTTTTTTTTTGCAAATATTCTCCTGCGGACGCGCCTTCTTAGCAGCCTAGTTTAAAGTTTATTCGTAAGCACTTTAAAGCCTCATTCTGAGCACAACGGTGGCTCGAAAAGCAATTTCTATTTAAATCACCGAGGCTTATATCCAAATCTTCCTCCTTTTTATATACGTGTGTGTGAAAAAAATCAGGGCAGTGGAGCGGGAGGAAAATCTGAGGCTCGATCCAGCCAGAATTACATAAACTCTAGTACCAGTTACAGGTAGGTAGCCGTGTTGGTCTGTCATAGTCAAAACAAAATAAAATAAAAAAATTCCTTCCAGTAGCACCTTAGAGACCAACTAAGTTTGTTCTTGGTATGAGCTTTCGTGTGCATGCACACTTCTTCAGGTACACTGAAACAGAAGTGTGCATGCACACGAAAGCTCATACCAAGAACAAACTTAGTTGGTCTCTAAGGTGCTACTGGAATAAGTCCCTAGTATGTAGTAAAAAGGCCTATTCTCTGCCTTGAAACCGAGAAAACCAGCGCGCGTAAAACTGCGTTGCGCATTTCTCGTAATGAAAGACAAAAGACTTTATTTTAAAGCAGTCCCCCCCCCAAAAAAACTTTGGAATCAGTAACTATTTACAAATGCCCTTCGGATTTATCAGGACAATGGTGTTTTTTTTCCCCTTCGTGGCGTGGTCTTTTATGCTAGCTAGGCAAATTTTTAGTAAGAAGAAGCATCCCTTGTAAAAAAAATAAAAAAAAATTCCCAGATATTCTTACAACAAAAGCATGAGAACGAATAAATATGCTAGACATATTTCTATGGCGCATGAGGCAACTTGGAAAACATGAAAATTTTACCCAGGAAGCCCTGTCACTGGGCAGGTCACGTCTGTGAGATTCACTGTGATTCCTGCATTGCTGGGGGTCGGGCTAGATGGCGATTTGGGTCCCTTCCAACTCTTATGTTTCAATGATTCACCCGCTAACTAAAGGTAAAGGGGCCCCTGACCATTAGGTCCAGTCGCGGACGACTCTGGGGTTGCAGCGCTCATCTTGCTTTAGTGGCCGAGGGAGCCGGCGTACAGCTTCCGGGTCATGTGGCCAGCAAACCATCTGGCAAACCAGAGCAGCACACGGAAATGCTGTTTACCTTCCCGCCGGAGTGGTACCTATTTATCTACTTGCACTTTGTGCTTTTGAACTGCTAGGTTGGCAGGAGGAGCAGGGACCGAGCAACGGAAGCTCACCCTGTCGCGGGGATTCGAACCGCTGACCTTCTGATCGGCAAGCCCTAGGCTCTGTGGTTTAGACCACAGCGCCACCCGTGTCCCCACCCGCTAACTAATAGGTTCAAATAGGTATGCCCCAAAGGGCAGGTGCTGAGGATAATCTGAGCTCTCATGAAAGTCAGGCGATTTCAGCAGAGAATTTACATTTATGATTTCACAAGCTGAAGGTTTGAAGTCTTTCTCGGAATATAAAAGGCTGAAAGGTGAGAGAAGAGCAGCTGGTTTGATCTATGGTATAAAGGGGAACAATAAGTAAAGCAATTAAACAGCATCAAAGGGGAACAATCAACGTGAATTTCCCCAGAAGTGAAGTTGATGCCTCGATTGCTTTTTTTTCCTCCCCCCTGTGTGGTTTTATATATATATATATTTTAATTAGACACTGTGATATACCACTTCTATCTGTTAAGAACTGGACCACCACCCAGATTTCGTAGGTGGGGCAAAATAGAAGCAAATCCTTTAATCTGCTAAAATGGATAATTTCTAGAAGATCAAACAATGGGCTTTCCCACAACTGAGCTACTGAACCAGAGTTTAGACCTTTCTATAATTGAAAACCTCGCAATGGTCTCTTCACCTCAAGCACTCATGGCAAATAGTCCATATCAGCTGATCATGATCTCTGATATCCTAATTGGCGAAAAAGAAAAAAAACATGCCCAAAGGGTGAACATCCCCAGAAGATTAATCCGGAGAGATTGTCTTGACAAATACTGGCGTTCCCAAAGAATAGTCTTCCTTCAGTTTCAAGCAAGAGCTTCTTATCCTTTAATAAATCCAATAGCTTGCAAACTTTTCTGCTTGCCCGCTTTGGAGAAACAGTTTATAGCCAAGATATGTGTGTGTGTGCATGGTCTTATACTTATCTGTCAAGATTCAGGTAGGTAGCCGTGTTGGCCTGACGCAGTCGAAATAAATAAAAAATTGTCCAGTAACACCTTAGAGACCAACTAAGTTTGTTCTGGGTATAAACTTTCGTGTACATGCACACTTGTTCAGATACCCTTAGTTGGTCTTTAACTGTCATTATCTGTTATTATCTGTCAAAGATTGCCTCTACCTGGGGTTCTTAGCTGCTTTTCGTATCCCTGCCTTTAATACATCTGATATGCATAGATTAAGCAGATGGAATCCTGCCCCCCACCCCACCCCCCATTTTCAAGCCAGGAAGAAGCTGCATCTGAATACCAGGCCACTGTAAAAGGTAGAGGGGGCAGGGTCTGTTAAAAATAATGAACAGACACCCTCATTTTACCTGCAGGCACAATTCTCAGCCACTCCATTCATATATAATCTACTATCAGAGACAGTCAGCAATCAGAGTCTCTGGAGCCCAAATCCACCCCAAGGATATCTGTTTCTCTGCTACCACTTAAGATGAGAAAGAGGGTGAAGATTTGCAGAGGGGCAGCTCAGAAACAGGACTTTACTGCAGGGGATTTGCAGGGGGAGGTAAGGATAGTGGCCATGGGATTCCCCATCCCCCTTTCTCCCCAAAGTTTTTGCTCCCCAGAGCAAAAAAGTTAGCTGCTAACCGGTTTTACTTATTTAGTTATTTGAGTTTTGGTTTTTTTAAAAAAATATTTTTTATTAATTTTTACAAGAACAAATTCAAAATAACAAAAAATAAAATAAAAACAAAATAAAAAAAATCCTTCCAGTAGCACCTTAGAGACCAACTAAGTTTGTTCTTGGTATGAGCTTTCGTGTGCATGCACACTTCTTCAGTATCTGAAAGCTACCCAGGTGGCGCTGTGGGTTAAACCACAGAGCCTAGGGCTTGCTGATCAGAAGGTTGGCGGTTCGAATCCCTGCGACGGGGTGAGCTCCCGTTGCTTGGTCCCAGCTCCTGCCCACCTAGCAGTTTGAAAGCATGTCAAAGCATGTCAAAGACCCCTGACCATTAGATCCAGTCGCGGACGACTCTGGGGTTGCGGCGCTCATCTCGCTTTATTGGCCGAGAGCCGGCGTACAGCTTCCAGGTCATGTGGCCAGCATGACTAAGCCGCTTCTGGCGAACCAGAGCAGCGCACGGAACGGCATTTACCTTCCCGCCGGAGCGGTACCTATTTATCTACTTGCACTTTGACATACTTTCGAACTGCTAGGTTGGCAGGAGCTGGGACCGAGCAACGGGAGCTCATCCTGTCGCAGGGATTCAAACCGCCAACCTTCTGATCAGCAAGCCCTAGGCTCTGTGGTTTAACAGCGCCACCTGGGTCCCTACATACATACATAATTTTATTTGTATGCTGCCTTCCCATGCTTGAGGCGGATTACAACATGGAAAAATTTACGTAATTACAAACGTAGCAAAATAAATAAAACCTAAGAAAGCACACAACCAAACTGAACAATTTCTTGCGGATTTCCACATAAATCATAGTAAGATCTGAAAGAGAGATACACAAAACTATAAATAACAGCTACAGCACTCTGTCTCCGAACAAAAACCCCTAAATGACACCCCAGCCCTTCATCATCCAGGATGCCCGGGATGTTTCATCTTGCTTCCCAATGGCTGACACACAAGTGCTCTGAAGCCTCTTCCATCTTCCCTGGCCCGGACTCAGATTTATTTATATTAAGCTTTCTTCCAAGGAGCTCAAAGTGGTGAGTATGGTTCTCTCCCCTATTTCATCCTCACAACAATCTTGCAAGGGAGGCAAGGCTGAGAGATAGTGATGACCGAACTTGAACGTGGGCATCTCCCAGTCCCTTCTAGTCCAGCGCTTGAAGCCAGTGTGGTGTAGTGGTTAAGAGTGGTAGACTCATAATCTGGTGAACCGGGTTCGCGTCTCCGCTCCTCCACATGCAGCTGCTGCCCCTTTGAGACTCCTTAGGGTAGTGATAAAGCGGGATATCAAATCCAAACTCTTCTTCTTCTTCCAATTGGCTGCAGGAGCTTCCTGCACTCAATCAGAAGCTGTGTCAGATGTTCGGGTTCGAAAGAACATTCACAAACCAGAACACTCACTTTGCGGCATTCGGGAAGAAGAAGAAGAGTTTGGATTTGATATCCCGCTTTATCACCACCCGAAGGAGTCTCAAAGCAGCTCACATTCTCCTTTCCCTTCCTCCCCCCACAACAAACACTCTGTGAGGTGAGTGGGGCTGAGAGACTTCAGAGAAGTGTGACTAGCCCAAGGTCACCCAGCAGCTGCATGTGGAGGAGCGGAGACGCAAACCCGGTTCACCATATTATGAGTCTACTGCTCTTAACCACTACACCACACTGGCTCTCAAGCCACGCTTTAGTTTTCGAATGTTTTCAGAAGTCGAACAAACTTCCGGAACGGTTTCTGTTCGAGGACCAAGGTACGACTGTATTGGGAAATGGAAGCCAATTGGCTCTCCTAGCTCATATGAATCAGAAGGAACACACAACTCTGACATTCAGTAGTGCTGTTGCCTAGTGTGAAATGCATGTAGTCCCCTCCTTCAACTGGTGGTCTCAATGGATAAAGTACGGCGTATAAATCAAGCTCCCTGGCACCTGATACATATCCTATGAGTGTAATTGAGGTGCTGATGTAAAAGTGATGCTGGGCGTGGGGGAATAAAGGACACACCTGAACCTTTGTTGTGTTCCACATGGCCGATGTCTCATTTAAACCAGCTTGCCTTGCCTGCATCAGATGGTAAGGGATCTGTGGCTAGTGAATGCCCCACCCTTAAATCAGAACCCAGTTTAAACAAGACGACAGCTGCACAGAGTGCTGCATGGGCAACTTTTCGCAAAACACTTGGAGGCAACGAGGGGATCAATGGGGAAAGCTGAACGTTGCAACTCAAGGAGCCACCTGGACTCGGCTAAGATTGTTCTTTGCTATGGGCATCCAAACCCCATGCTTAGAATGTTCAGACAGGAATTATAGGTGATTTTTTTTCTGCCAGCCTTAAAACTCCTGTTCACACACCTGAATCATAAGTGAGTAATGCTCTTTGATCTAGGCTGGCTGGGACTGACTCCTCTTTTTAAATTAAGGTATTCTAGCGTAAGAACATAAAAAAAGAGCCTGCTGGTTCAGGCTGATGGCCCATCTGGTCCATCACGCACTTCTCATGGAGGCCACCCAGATGCCTGTGGGAAACCCGCAAGCAGGATTCGAACACAACAGCACACTCCCTTCCATTAACTGGTAGTCAGAAGCATCAATGCCTCCCGCTGTGCAGGCAGAGCACAGCCACCATGGCAAGGAGCTGTTGATAGACTTTAATTCCATAAATTTGTCCAATCTTCTTTTAAAGCCATCCAGGTTCACGGTCATCACTAGAGATGGGAAGGCCTGGAAAAAAATGGGGGGGGGGAGGTTTTTTTGGATTATTTTTTTGGAAAAAATTGGAAAAAATAGTTTGATATAGTTTGAATATTCCACACACTTGGCCTTACTAAGCAAAGCTACAGGGAACCAGGCAGAGGGCCTTCTCGGTGGTGGCGCCCGCCCTGTGGAACGCCCTCCTGTCAGAGGTCAAAGGGATCAATAACTATATGACCTTTAGAAAATACCTGAAGGCAGCCCTGTTCAGGGAAGCTTTTAATCTGTGATGTGTTGATGTATTTTAGTGTTTACTGGAAGCCGCCCAGAGTGGCTGGGGAGACCCGGCCAGATGGGCGGGGTACAAATAATAAATTATTATTATTATTATTATCTTCCAAGACAATAACGCCCGCTTACACCACAAAGAACTCAGTTCAGTTCTTTATTCGACCGTCAGTCAGAAAAGATACATTTCCATACAAAATTAAAATATCTAAAACGTCTAAAAGGACTTTGGAGTAAAACATAGCCAACAATAAAATGAAGCTATACCGATAAACCCATGTTGATGCTGTCAGTTTTAATCTTGCGACGCTTAAGAGCTAGAAAAAGAAATTTGGCCACCAGGGAGGCTGTTTTTCCAGTAACATTATTCAACAAATATAGAACCTGTCTTTCTCTGGGCAGGTCAGGAGAATATGTTCGGTGGACTCCACCACTCCCAGGGCACAATGACAAGTTCTCTGAGCGTATGGGACTCCCCTGAACCTTCCCCACAATACCGCAGATTCGAGGACATTTAATCTGGCCGCTGTGAGGAGTCTACGGTATTCCACATAGTGGATTTCCGCGAGATAAGGGGCTGGTGTAGCCTGATAGATCGGATCCCCCAGGAACATCCCTGATTTCACAAGGGCCCCACAAAGAACTCATAACCCACCTACTTTCAGCAGCCAGAAACATCATAGCCAGACACTGGAGAGTCCTGTCAGGAGTAAGCATGGACCAATGATACCAAATAGTATGGGAAACAGCCTTACTAGAAAAATAAACCAATAAACTGAACTGACACGGGGACAAATAGAAGAAGACGCCTTCACCCCGGTATGGCTCCCCTTTATCACACACACAACCCAACAAGACAATGACAAAAATCCACCAACAGCATACAAATCAATATGGCTAACCTGATCCAAAACACCCACCAACCCATAGCTGTCAAACCTCCCTTTTTTGCGGGAAACTCCCTTATTCCAATGCCGTTTCCCGCTGCTATCCCGGATTGTTGATATCCCTTACATTTCCCGGATTTCAAAGGAAGCAGCTCCTCTCCCTCCCTGCCGGCCAGGGAGGCTCCTCAGCTGCGTTGCTTGGCTGCCAATAAGGAGTCTGAGACCGACTGGGGGCGGAGCTTGCATGCCTTGTGCAGCCAGACAGCCTGCTTGCCGTCTATGTGCTCGCTCTTTCGCTCACCCGTTTGCGCGCAGCCTCTGGAGCGCAGGGTGGCAAGGCTACTTGGTGCCATTGCACCACCCTCGCGGCATCCCTTATTTTCAAATCCGAAAGTTTGGGAAAAATCCCTTATTTTCAAATCCGAAAGTTGACAGCTATGCACCCACCCCACTCACACATGAAAACAAAGACCACCACAGCCAACCACAAACGAACAACCACACCCTGGGCCAACCCCAACCTCTCTCACCACCAAAGGAACACAAGCAAACAGCAGAGAACCTGCACAAGCAATGCTGACACCAAACCCTACATATATTAAAGTAAAATAGAAACATCGTCACCCCACCCCGCCCATCTTCCCCCCACCCCCACCTCTTTTCCCCCTTTCTTCCTAATGTCTCAACAAATGAAACTGATTTGTAAAAATGTTACAAGGGAAAAAATAATAATTTTCTATCCATGAGTTCTACGGTTAGGAGAGAGGAAGAGAAACTCTTCTCTTTCCACTTCTTCCATGCCATGCCTAATTTTATAAACTTCTATCATGTTGCCTCAGTAATGTATCTATCAGTAAAGAATAGGAGTCAAAGTGCCGGGAGAATCATCCAAACTTAGGGCGGCGAACGGAGGCTTCCCCCTGGGGGCGGGGTGTCGTGACGGTTGCATCGTGACGTCACAACGCAACGTCACAACGGAGTGCGCATACGCGAAATGCCGCGCGTGCGCACTCCACCCAAACCGACACCGCTGCTTCCGCAGCACCCTTCCGAGGTGCTGCGCCAAAAGCAGCGGTGGCGGCACCCCCACGAGCCGCCGCACACGATTTTCGGGGTATGGCTTATATTTCACAAATGTGTAGAAATCCTGCTATGGCTTATTTTATGGCTACGACTTATTTTAGGAGAAACAGGGTATATGACTCTGGGCCAGTTTGACCCATCCATCTTCCTCTAAATGTTTCAGCAGCTGCCTCACCAAAACTGTAAATAAAACAGCAAGTTGGCGTTCCCTCCCCCTTGATCCCTTCAGCTGAAATAAGTCTGAATTTAATCCTGATGCATAGCTCTTCTTTGGCCTGTTCCTTCCTTCACCTGTTGACAGTTACTTGCCAGGTTACCTTTGATATCACTGTAACAGCATCCCAGTACTTTGGGCGCCTCTTGGCCTATAATCCCCTCAGAAGCCTCCTTCAGTTTGTAGGGTAACCTGAGGAGAATTTCTTACTTCCCCACGGGTGTCGTTTTTTGTTCACACAACAAACAAAGCGCAGAGCAGCGATCACACGGAGTCTGCTTCCTCAAAATTCTTGAGAATTTATTCGAACCAAATATCTGAAGAGGTTTGGTTAGAGGCCGGCAGTATGGCATGCAACTAGTCAAGTGGTTTCGACAGAGGACGGCGAAAGTATGCCGAACTGAAGCAAAATATTATGTCTGGCCTATTCAGTAGTTGGTGGTTCACTAAATGCTTCACTAACGCAAACAAACTGACCCATTTCTAGGGATTAACAGTATGACAGGCAAACGCAATAAAAGGCGATATGTGACGACAAAGTTATTGAAACTACCTGAGCTGTATTCTTCTCAACCTGGACACCTCTAGTTTTGCAGTTCAGTCAAGCGATGGGTTCAGAGCACCATCTAGTCTTATTTTTATGAGATGAAGTTCAGAGACTGCTGCCTGAGGATGTGGACAAAGCCGCTTGGAGAGATGTGGTCTTTCTCTAGCCCCTTTTTTATTTTTAAATTCTTTATTCATGTTTAATAATTTCACAACCAAATTAAAACATTCCATTTTCAACCATTTAGAAACATATACACGAATAATGAAAACCTAAATAACGAAAAAGAGAGTAAAAAAAGAAAAAGATTAGAGAAGAAAAGAGAGAGAAGAAAAAGAAAAGAAAAAAAGAATCACAGACAAAAATAAAAATATACAAATATATAAACATATTGTGCATACATCTTTCAATGCAAAGGGTATGCTAGTTAAGTCTAACTATACATTATCCACATTACTTATCTTTACTATGATTCTCCTTGCATTGCTGCTGTACCAAGAATCTAAACCAAATAATGACTTCCACCTGCGACGCAACACATCATTTCAGCCTCATTCATCTATCTGTTTTTATTTTGTTTTTCTCTCATATATTTTTCCTAAATTTGGTTCTGTCTGCATCATCTTACAATCTTTTGCCTCTTCACGAATTCCATTCATTCTAAGCTCAACCAGATACTCGGTTTTGACCCTTGTTTTTTAAAATACTCATTCAAACTCATTCTCTGGCCCCTTTTAGTTTTATAACATCCAACAGAAGCAGACTTCTGTCCCAGAAGGAACCGTTTGAGACTTTCTCCTTGGACTACAAAGATGATGAACTTTATTGGACCCCAAGGGTTACAAGAACTATTAAAAAGGTAAAGGTAAAGGGACCCCTGACCATTAGGTCCAGTCGTGTCCGACTCTGGGGTTGCGGCGCTCATCTCACTTTATTGGCCGAGAGCCGGCGTACAGCTTCCAGGTCATGTGGCCAGCATGACAAAGCCGCTTCTGGCGAACCAGAGCAGCGCATGGAAACGCCGTTTACCTTCCCGCCAGAGCGGTTCCTATTTATCTACTTGCACTTTGACGTGCTTTCGAACTGCTAGGTGGGCAGGAGCTGGGACTGAGCAACAGGAGCTCACCCCATCGCAGGGAATCGAACCACCGACCTTCTGATCAGCAAGCCCTAGGGTCTGTGGTTTAACCCACAGCGCCACCTGGGTCCCTACAAGAACTATTAGCTGGTTGCAAATATACAATTATTGGGCAAGGCGTTTGAGCAGGTGCTTGCACAAAACATTAGGCCAGGGGTCGGCAAGGTTTACCTCTCCTGGGCCGGTTTACTCCAGCAGAGATCCCTCCGTGGGCCAAAGGGTGATTTCCGGCATCTGCACAGATGTGGTTTCTGGTGCCGCGGAAGCGAGTCCCCGTGCCGCGCTGCGCTGATTTAGCACAGCGCGGGGACTCGCCAAGCTGGTGGCTCGGTTCGGGGGCAGCTTGTGGGCCGGTCAAGCGACCCCCATGGCCTTAGGTTGCCGACTCCTGCATTAGACGCTCTTGGATGAGACCAATTGTCTGGTCCATTTCAAACCAGTATCAGCCCTGGGTTTGGCAAATAAACTGCCTTGTTCAGCTCCTACCTGAAAAACCTATGATGGGGATGTCAGATTGGTCCTGTAGCAGCATTAGAATAGAATAATAGAACCATAGAACTGTAGAATTGGAAGGGATCCCTGTGGTCATCTAGTCCAACCCCCTACAATGCAGAAATCTCAACTAAAGCATCCAGGACAAATGGCCACACAACCTCTGCTTAAACAACCTTCTACCTGTGTCTTGTCTTGTCTTATCTTGTTGCAGACTCCACAGATGCCACAGCATATAAATTCAGAAGTCCATCTGCGGGATCCACTCTTAAGCAGATTATATGAAGGCAGCTCTACGATTTGGGTCTTTGACAAAATTGCTCTGATGGTTTGAAGCTGGGAATGAAGGCAACCCCATCGTTTTGGGTATGTGCAGATTCCTCTGCAGAACTGGGAAGCTACATTATGCTTGAATTATCACCTATAAGCTTTCCACAGTTTTGCTGGAACCATGTCATGACGCAGTCCGGCAGGGACCAGGACACTAGGTCAGAGGCTACAGTGTCACCAGGTTCTTGGCATTCAGTATCAGTAATAGGCTAGATAAAGGCGACTGACCAAGGGACCACGGAACCAAGCTGGCAGGCATGGAGACCACTGAATCAGATGCCACAGTTGTACAATTGAAACCAGGGCACTCACATGCCTTCCCCGCCCCCCGCCCCCCAGGCCTGAGAAACCAGCTGCCTCACACAGTGTCTTAAAGTAAAGGTAAAGGGGACCCCTGACCATTTGGTCCATCGTGTCCGACTCTGGGGTTGCGGCGCTCATCTCGCTTTATTGGCCGAGAGCCGGCGTACAGCTTCCGGGTCATGTGGCCAGCATGACAAAGCCGCTTCTGGCGAACCAGAGCAGCACACGGAAACACCATTTACCTTCCCGCCAGAGCGGTTCCTATTTATCTACTTGCACTTTTACGTGCTTTCAAACTGCTAGGTGGGCAGGAGCAGGGACCGAGCAATGGGAGCTCACCCCGTCGCAGGGATTCGAACTGCCGACCTTCTGATCAGCAAGCCCTAGGCTCTGTGGTTTAACCCACAGTGCCATCCTACTACAAAATAAAGTTTGTATTAGTTTCAATTTGCTTCAGACCATTCTGTTGTGGCTTTCACATTCTGCATGTTTTAAATTATGGTTGGGAAAAAATTGTGATAATTTTATTGCTTAATCTTTTTTTAAAATTGCTTTTTCTGCAATCAAACGGTATATACAACAGAGCGGGTGTGAAGTCCTGGAATACAGGAGAAGCGCCAGTTTTCATTCCAGAAGTTCGGTCCTTTAACAGACTCTAGATTTCTAAAAGGGGGTGGACCTTAGGTGAGATGGTCTCCAGTCAGAAATGAAAAAGGCATAGCTGTCAACCCTCCCTTTTTTTGCGGGAAACTCCCTTATTCCAATGCCGTTTCCCGCTGCTATCCCGGATTGTTGATATCCCTTAAATTTCCCGGATTTCAAAGGAAGCAGCTCCTCTCCCTCCCTGCCGGCCAGGGAGGCTCCTCAGCTGCGTTGCTCGGCTGCCAATAAGGAGTCTGAGACCGACTGGGGGCGGAGCTTGCACGCCTTGTGTAGCCAGACCCTCACGCCCAACCAGACAGACAGCCTGCCTGCCGTCTATGCGCTCGCTCTTTCGCTGTCCCGTTCGCGCGCAGCCTCTGGAGCGCAGGGTGGCGAGGCTACTTGGTGCCATTGCACCGCCCTCGCGGCATCCCTTATTTTCAAATCCGAAAGTTAACAGCTATGGGGAAAGGTCTCAGTTCACTTCCAGCCTTGTTTCTCACCAGGAGCTCTCCATGGTGCTGCAACAACTAAGCAGCTCTGCCTTCTTTCCCCGTGGTTTCCTCTATAGCAGTGTTTCCCAACCTTGGGCCTCCAGCTGATTTTGGACTACAACTCCCATCATCCCTAGCTAGCGAGACCAGTGGTTAAGGATGATGGGAACTGTAGTCCAGAAACAGCTGGAGGCCCAAGGTTGGGAAACACTGCTCTATAGGACCAGAGTACATGTGTGCCTCAGTTCTCCTGTAAAAAGAGGTCAATCATCATGATTTGGTATGCTGCCTTAGGATAGTAAAGGGTAAAGGGACCCCTGACCATTAGGTTCAGTTGTGGCCGACTCTGGGGTTGCGGCGCTCATCTCGCATTATTGGCCGAGGGAGCTGGCGTACAGCTTCCGGGTCATATGGCCAGCATGACTAAGCCGCTTCTGGCGAACCAGAGCAGCGCACGGAAATGCCGTTTACCTTCCCGTCGGAGCGGTACCTATTCTGGTTTCACCAGAAGCAGCTTAGTCATGCTGGCCACATGACGCAGAAGCTGTATGCTGGCTCCCTCAGCCAGTAAAGCGAGATGAGCGCCGCAACCCCAGAGTCATCTGCGACTGGACCTAATGGTCAGGGGTACCTTTACCTTTACCTTTACCTTTACCTTTACCTTTACCTTTACCTTTACCATTACCATTACCTTTACCTTTACTTGACCAAGGCACTTCGGCCTCCAGCCATATTACACTGATACCCATTTCTTCTTCCTTCCAATATCCACTTTCCTCCTTTTGTGTCGTGTCTATTCAATCATAAGCCATTCCAGAAGTAGCTGCAGTTGCATCCTATTAGGTCTACTTTGTGAAGTTTGTTCCATCATCATCATCATCCTCTGAACATTTCTGCTTGGAAAACAAACACCTGAAGCAGGGACAAAATCACAATTAGGCTTCCCCAGATGCTCAGGGAGAAAGAGCAGAAGAAAAGGAGAAAGGTGGATGAATGAGGTGTGGGTGCTATAAAAGAGCAGCTAATGATGGATTTGGTGTGCATGCTTTTTTGTGCATTTCAGATCCTTTCTCCTGTCTTCCAAGAGATGATGTGAGATCGCATCTCTGAGCCTTCATCACCTCAGAAGTTAACCACGACGGAATGGATACCTCAAGTCTTTAGACTCTTAACAAAGCCTTGGATATTTGATACGAAGAAGCACTGGGCCACAGGTATGTTTACCTTAGACTGAGTGACTGAAAACATTTTCAAGAGAATATGTTTCCTCTCGAAGATAATGAGGGGGGAAGAGGCCATTAATAGGTGTGAAAAGCCCTCCACCCTTCCCAAATTAAATATTTTTAACTTTTCACGTAGCTTTTCTAAATAAACGTTTATGTTGCTTTACTATCACTCTTAAATAACACCTTTGATATTAATATTAAGCATAAGCAAGTAAATATACAGCTTTGCTCGAAATGAAGCAGTGCATTCCTCCATTTGAAACCAATGCCTATCTGGTAGGAGTGTTTGCCGCTGAAATTTGATGAAATATTATTATTCTGTTTGCTGTGCGCGAGTTAGTGGCTTGTGTGTTATTTGGTTATCCTTTCCAGGCCTTCATGATAGAGTAGCTGATCTATATGAATGAATGAATGAATGAATGAATGAATGAATGATCTTTCTACACAGGAAAACAAATGATTCCAGTAGTAACATGAAACAGGCTCTTATTGGAGGAAGCCTTCAACATTTCCATAATTTATTGTATTTTTATTTAATTAATTAATTATCAAATCAAATCTTTATTACGGTCCAGAGACCCAACAATTCATTACAAAACAATACACAATTTCGACAGCCTGTCTTCAGGTTACACAAGCATTTTGTTCAGGCTTAGGAATAGGGATCATTGGTTCTTGCAACCACCGATAGAAACTTCGCCACTGCTAATGTTCTGTCATTTGTCCGGTCTTCCAGTAGGAACCTGACATAGTAAGCCTCTGATTTTCCCGGGAAAGGTACTAGCAAGGGTAATATCAGTTCTGCCCTGGCTTGCTCGAATTTCACACAGTGCAGCAAAATATGTTTTATAGAGTCAATGTCTTGGGCACATGAGCATAGTCTGTCCTGGTATGGAACTCCTCTCAATCTGCCATCCAACACTGCAGAAGGAAAGACGTTAAGACTGGCTTTTGTAAATAGCCTTCTGTAATTTGGAACTGTCAGATTTTAATATAAGATGTTAACTTAAAGGCATGCCCATATTATTGGAGGAAGCATGGATTACCGCGCCAGTGGGGTCACCACCCAGCGGTCGTAAAAGAGAATTAAACTTGGTAGACCACAACCCATGGTTTGCTGCTTGCAGCCTGACAAAGCGAGGAGAAAAACAGGAGCGGTTCAGCATTCTTACTTCTTAGCATCAGCAATTCGCTTGTTCATGGCAAGCCATGGTTTACCGTATGTTGCAAACTGAGCCAAGGTGTGAGAAGGCTGTCAAGCCAGCAAGGCTTTAACTAAGCAAACGTTAAGAGTGCTCAGAATCCAGCAGCGCAGTTCAGCAATGCTCATGCTAACCCCTTGAAGGTAAAGGTAAAGGGACCCCTGATCATTAGGTCCAGTCGCAGACGACTCTGGGGTTGCGGCGTTCATCTCGCTTTACTGGCCGAGGGAGCCGGCATACAGCTTCCAGGTCATGTGGCCAGCATGATTAAGTCGCTTCTGGCGAACCATAGCAGTGCACGGAAATGCCATTTACCTTCCCACCAGAGCGGTTCCTATTTATCTACTTGCATTTCATGCTTTTGAACTGCTAGGTTGGCAGGAGCAGGGACTGAACAACAAGAGCTCACCCCGTCGCGGGGATTCGAACCACCGACCTTCTGATTGGCAAACCCTAGGCTCTGTGGTTTAGACCACAGCGCCACCTGCATCCCAACCCCTTGAAACTAAGAAACAAATACAACATATACATTTGCCAGTAAAAAAGGGGGGGAGGACACAAGCCATCACATTGAGCGCATCCCTAAGAGTTTCTGTTATTAAATCGTAATCGGGGTTTGACCTCGTACTGCCCAAATAATCTGTCGACACTTAAACAGATTTTCTCTTCTCAGATTCTTCTCCCCGGGTGCCCTGTTAACACAAGTAGAGATCACTCCACAGATTACGTGTGTTGTATGGTCTTATTGCTCAGAATAGGGGTATTGCTTGCTCTCTTTTTTTAGCTTTCAACTTTTCTAAAAAGCCATTAGGATAACAAGCCATTATTTCCATCTGGAAGGAAATTTGTTTACAGAAAGGTGGTGGAGAGGGTTTTTAACACCTCTAATGTCTTCAAGTTGTCTTCAGTCTCAAAAAGCAAATGTATTTGTCCTCATTTTTACTACTGCAGCAACTGAAACAGCAGTAAAATATGTTTGTTTTTTTAATTAAAAAAAAAGTATGGGAGGACAATATAGAGGCCTGGGCAAAGTTATTTGAACCGTAGCCACAGGGTGGGGAACAGACTGCAGACTAAGGCTCTTCAAAAAATATCCCAGGTCCTTCCCCAGATTTTCAATTTCGGCTTCTTTATTTCAACCTCCAGATGTTTGTATGTGTGCGTGACATTTAAAAATCTACAGGCTGGGGGGGGGGGGATAAGTCAAAAACTGAAAATGCAGGGGAAGGACCCGGAACAATTTTGAGAGAGATGAGTAATATATCATTAATTATTACTCAACCTCTAGCCCTTTTGCTCACAGAGATAAGGGAAAATATGCAGGCAGGATTCTACCCAGTTTGCTCAGCAAACGTGTCTGTGCTTTCCATTGTTCTGATACTCGATAAATGCAAAGGATGAAGAACAAACAGCCTTCTAACTCAACACTGAGCTATTGCCTTTCCTCTTCATCAGCAGATATGGACCGTCTGAAGGCAGCAGTCTGAAAGACTGCCTCCTGCCCGCAGTCCCTATCAGGTGTTAAGATGGGCAAATTCTGCCACCCTTCAGTTTTCAGCAGATGCTGAAGATGTACCTCTTCACCCTCACCAATGACAACTGCGATGAACATTTTTGTGGACCCACCCTACTTCTGTGATTGCGTTTCCCCTTCTATTGTAAGCTTTGAAAACTGTTTTAATGATGTATTTTAGATTGCTGTAACCCGCACTAGGACCTTAACATGAAGGGCGGGTAATGTATATTAAAACTAGCTGACCTGGCCACGCCTTGCTGTGGCTGATTTGGTGAAATGGAAAAGTAAGATACAGTATGAAAGAGAAAGCGTATGTTTACTTACACCTTATCTCGTTGAAGTTCAGTCTATGTGTTTTCCGTTTGACCCTCCCATTTTTTGTCTTCGTTTCTACAACTGTTTATTACTACTATTTTAGTCTATGAGGTTCTTTGTCCTGATTTTGTCAATGGCCTTCTTTGATGTTGTTGACGTGTAGTGGTGGGCTGTATGTTTGTTTTTATAGGAACACGTTTGTATCTGTGGAAGGTGTAGTATCTGGCCCAAAATGTGAGTAGCGGCGTTGTTGTCCGGCCTCTCTCTACAGCCGGCCAAGGTAGCGTCGCAAACCAGGAAAATAGCGATTCCTCCCAGCGTGGCTCTATACCCGCCGCGGAGCCAGCAGTAGTGTTTGTGGGCGGTCTGTCTGTTGATTGGATGGTGGTAGTGATGTTGGGAAAGGAGGAGGAGGGGTCAGAAACAGGTGTGTTGTGCTGTGCTGTTTAACGTCCACTGGAGGGCGCTATTTTTTGCACAAAATCACATTTTTACCTGGGAAAGGTGTGGTATTTGTGCAATGTAAGTACATATGATCACTCCCATATGGGCATGGAACGTTGTGTCCAAATTTGAACGGAATCGATCAAGGGGTTACTTAGAAAGGCGATTGTTAACAAACATCCAACTTGAACGATTTTATATATATAGATAATAACGATGACGAAACAACAACAGCTTTCATACTTGCATTTATGTATTTGTTGTACCTAGTGGGCTGAATGCCCCCAACTTGGTTGTCTGGTGATGTTCAGCTGTACGCAGAAATGGGTGACTTAAGCCAATTTGTATGAAAGGTTATATGAAATGTGTATGTTTGTATGTATCGGTTTCTGCATGTGCTGTAGAGGGAAATGAGGGGCAGGTGGGGTTCGTCAACCTGAGAAGGTAACTCATCTAGGAGAAGGAAAACTCTGATCCCCAGCCTCCGCTGCCTTGTGGAACCTCTTCAGGAGAAGAAAAGGCTGAGGAATAAATCCTACACAAATCTGGAGTGGAGTCCCTAAGATGGTTGGATAACGCCTTGTAGGCCTCCTTCCTGAAACTCCACTACCAAACATCTAGCTGTGGTTGCCTGGAGGAGTTTTCAGTTGGAGTCCCTAACACCAATCACATCTTCCATTTTAACAACTGGCATTCAAGGAATTCTACAAAGAAAGGAGGAAAATTCCATTTTGTTGACATGGAATTTAAGTAGTACTCTTGGGGTCAGGGAGAAGAGAACCTGCTTCCTTATAGGGTGTTTTTGGTTTACTACAGGGGTTGGTTCCTAATTAATTGAGCGAACACTTAAATCCCAGGCCTGGGGGTTTCCCATCATGGGCCTTAGCCAAATTAGGAAGGAAGTAGATTGTAATCCCTTTAATGCGAGCTGAGATCTTTCTCCTGTTGTTTTGGGCAATCCTAGGCAACCAGCAGGATCCCAGATTTAATTTACGTCAGAAAAACACTACTTTATTGTTGGGACAGTAATATTAAGTAAAGAACACTGCAAAATGTCATTCCTCGAAGTTCCGCAGTACTAAATTTTCACTTGGGAGTACGTTCTGCTGGCACCAGTGAAATTTGCTTCCCAGTAAACAGTGTGGAGTTTCCACAAATTAAAGATTGAAAGTATGGATATATTGTGTAGGATAAAGCTAATACACTCCAGGTATTAGTCAGGGGGAAAAATGTTACTCAGAGTAGACCCGTTGAAATTAATGCACCTGGTGAATAATTTTAATGGGTTTACTCTGAGTAAAACTTAGTTGAATGCCACCCAACGTGAGCTTCTGATAAAGCCATAAAGGAATTATTTCTTTTGGAAGCTTGAATTGTTGGGGGTTCCAAACAGTAAAAAACATATATATTTAAAAATCCAAGGGGAAAAGCCAAAATTTTTATTAGGCATAGCAAGCCTCAACCAGGGCCGGCCCACCCATGAGGCAAGGTGAAGCGATCACCTCAGGTGGTAGGATCCACAGGGGCAGCAGATCTGACCTCCAATGAATGTATGCTACCTCCATGGCGGCCGTCCCCAATGCTGCCTCTACAACAACCTCTTGGGAAACAGGAAGCACTGCTGGTCTCCTTTTGCCCTCAGAAAGAATGGAAAATCTTTAAAGAATATCTGGAAAACTATTGTAATAATAAACATCTCCTGGCAGAACTAGAATGATTCTTGTAAAACAAGAAATATAATGTTTTTGGTATCTGATGAAAACAAAGAAAGCAACACAACAATCCGGAACTGTGTGTGAAAAAATAATAGAAATAATAATACAATGAGTCTAATCGGAAGTCAAATGTGCTTATTTTATTTCTCTCTTTTTAAACTCTCCCTTTAATCCCTTTTTCCCTTGTTTTCTCCCCCCTCCTTTTTTTTCTTTTTCCTTTTCTTCTTTCTCGTCTTCTTCTCTATACCCTTTTCTTATGGTCCTTTTCTTTTTGATCTGCTAAGAAAGAGTTAAAGAGCCAAAAGTTAAATATGAATTTTTTTTAAAGGATTTTCTTGATTTACAAAGGTATATGCATTGTCTCTTATTTTTTCCATGTAACATTTTTATACAGCAGTTTCGTTTGTTGAGACATTACGGTAGGAAGAGAAGGGGAGAGGTGTGGGTAGGATGGGGAGATGGGTAGGATGGGGTGGCGGTATTTCTATTTTACTTAATATATGCAGGGTTAGGTGTCAGCGTCTTTTGTGCAGGTTCTCTGTTGTTTGCTTGTGCTCTTTTAGTGGTGAGAGAGGTCAGGGTTGGCGTAGGGTGTGATTGTTCATTTGTGGTAGGCTGTGGTGATCTTTGGTTTCCTGTGTGAGTGGGGTGGGTGAGTGTTTTTGGTCAGGTTAGCCATATTGATTTGTATGCTGCCGGTAGATTTCTGCCATTGTCTATTTGGCTGTGTGTGTGATGAAGGGGAGCCATACCGGGATGAAGGTGTCTTCTTCTTTGAGTAAGTTAAAGTGGTGTTCTGTAACTTGTTAATTATTGTTAAAAATGGGTAATTCTAATGAACTGATGTAGTTACTGTGGTTTTTCTTGTTATTGTTGAATCTTAAATATATGAAACTAAAAGAAAAGAAAAGAAAAGAGATCTTCACTCACCCCTTCTTCCCAGGTGGAGGGTGGGGCGCCATTTTGTGGTTTTCCCCAGGTGGCAAAATGTCTTTTTTTGAGTTTCATATACTTTATTTAAGATTCAACAATAACAAGAAAAACCACAGTAACTACATCAGTTCATTACAATTACCCATTTTGTAGCAGACCATTTGTAAGATACCAAACACATGTTTAAATCCGAACTCTCTCAAAACTAAGCCTTGCCTATTCCTTCAAATACTATCAGGAGGAGAATTTTGACTTTTGTCACTGGATGGTGTCCCTTCTGGCCAGATGCTGAGGGAACATGGAGGAGGGAAGAGGCAGGGCCATTTTGTTTCCATGGCACCAGGTTGCTTTGGAACATGCTAAGAGCTCCAATACCTCATAATGGGTGAACATTCTTCTGCCTCTCCAGAAAGAGTCCAGCCTTATACTCTTGGCCTAGCAAAGCCCGGTCAAGCAATACCACCGCAATGCCAGAACAGCAGCAGTCAAGACCCGAGCTCAGAGGTAACGGCTCTTTCGCTTCCTTAGGGTGCGAGGGCCGGCTAACAAACAAGGCATAGCTGTCAAACCCCTCCCTTTTTTTGGCGGGAAACTCCCTTATTCCAATGCCGTTTCCCGCTGCTATCCCGGATTATTGATATCCCTTAAATTTCCCGGATTTCAAAGGAAGCAGCTCCTCTCCCTCCCTCCCTGCCAGCCAGGGAGGCTCCTCAGCTGCGTTGCTCGGCTGCCAATAAGGAGTCTGAGACCGACTGGGGGCGGAGCTTGCATGCCTTGTGCAGCCAGACCCTCACGCCCAACCAGACAGACAGTCTATGCGCTCGCTCTTTCGCTCACCCGTTCGTGCGCAGCCTCTGGAGCGCAGGGTGGCGAGGCTACTTGGTGCCATTGCACCGCCCTCGTGGCATCCCTTATTTTCAAATCCAAAAGTTTGAAAAAATCCCTTATTTTCAAACCCGAAAGTTGACAGCTATGAAACAAGGTGCTGAAGTTTCCCCAAAGCCCTCTTAGCTATAGTGAGAAGTCACTGGTGTTGACTCTCCATCAAAATCACTTCCAAAGCCGTACGCTCTACCTTAGTCAACTCCTTTGTGGTGCCAAAGCTCACCTGGCCACAGAAGGCGTGCAAGGGGTTTGGCCCAGGAGGAATTCTGAAATGGCTTTTCAGTTGAGGGTAGCAGACACCAAGAAGGGACGCAGGTGGCGCTGTGGTCTAAACCACTGAGCCTCTTGGGCTTGCCGATCGGAAGGTCGGTGGTTCGAATCCCCGTGACGGGGTGAGCTCCTGTTGCTCTGACCCAGCTCCTGCCAACCTAGCAGTTCAAAAGCATGCCAGTGCAAGTACTGTAGTCAAAGTGCAAGTAGATAAATAGGTACCGCTCTGGCGGGAAGGTAAACGGCGTTTCCGTGCACTGCTCTGGTTTGCCAGAAGCGGCTTAGTCATGCTGGCCACATGACCGGAAAAACTGTCTGCGGACAAACGTCGGCTCCCTCGGCCAGTAAAGCGAGATGAGCGCCACAACCCCAGAGTCGTCTGTGACTGGACTTAACTGTCATGGGTCCTATACCTTTTTTAAATCTTACAACAGTGGGTGGAAATCCCTTAATGACTCAGTTGCCATTTTTCTTTGTTCCAGAGAACCAGTGCAACATGACGGACGTAATGCAAAGAATTTCCCTTTCCAAGGTAAGACATAAATTGGTGCTTTTAGACCGTGGCGCCCAGGTTGAAGGTTCAATCTCCGTATGGGGCAGGTGCATATTCCTGCATTGCAGCGAGTGATTCTTGGGGTCCCTTCCAACTCTATGATTCTACGGTGCTAAAACAAGCAAAAATTTCAAAACCTACTTTAATCTCCTTAAAGGTAAAACACTTGCTAGGCATATTTAAAACAGGGGAATCACTCTCATATATTGTTTCTACCCAATTTGCCTATGGTGCTGCAGATGTCCAAGGTGGGGGGAGGCACACTCACATTTTTTTCCACGTGCAAAAAATGACACACACACCCTTAGATTTCACCAAAATTGCTGCTTTCTTGCACTTGTTGCATTGCACACTCCTGTACATCAACCCCTGCTTTTGATTATAGGAGGTAAGGTAATGCAATGCTATATCAGGGGGATAGGTTAATACTAAGGGGGAAATGGCTCAGTAATCTTATGCTCAAAACAAAATAAAAATAAAAAAAATCCTTCCAGTAGCACCTTAGAGACCAACTAAGTTTGTTATTGGTATGAGCTTTCATGTGCATGCTCACTTCTTCAGGCATCTGCTTGGCCACTGTGAGAACAGAACGCTGGACTAGATGGGCCATGGGCCTGATCCAGCAGGCTCTTAAGAAATGCTTTTGCAATTAAAAATCTGCAGCAAAATAAAAAGGTAAAGGGACCCCTGACCATTAGGTCCAGTCACGACCGACTATGGGGTTGCGGCGTTCATCTCGCGTTACTGGCCGAGGGAGCCGGCGTACAGCTTCCAGGTCATGTGGCCATCATGACAAAGCCGCTTCTGGCGAACCAGAGCAGCGCACAGAAACGCCGTTTACCTTCCCACCAGAGCAGTACCTATTTATCTACTTGCACTTTGACGTGCTTTTGAACTGCTAGGTTGGCAGGAGCTGGGACTGAGCAACGGGAGCTCACCCTGTCGCAGGGATTTGAACCGCCAACCTTCTGATCGGCAAGCCCTAGGCTCTGTGTTTTAGATCACAGCGCCACCTGCATCCCTCCTGAAAGTGCAGCATAGGCAGCCCATAACACACACACAAAAACAAAACAAACAACAAACTTTATTTGCGTAGCCTACAGGCCATTGCATCAAACACACACACACACACACACACACACACACACACACACACCTTTTCAGACTGACCCCAGAAATAAATTCTATTCTCTCTCTTTGCAAAGTGTTTAGGGGGAAGGTTTGTGTGTCACAGAAGAACTTAGAACACCTCTCCATTCTGCTGCTTTAGTGAGCGCCCTGACAATGGAAACCGTAATATTTGAATGATCCCTTTCTCTCCTCTTCTCCCCCAATGCTCAGCCACCTGTGAACAAGGATATGTACAACACCTTGTACACTAAGGACTACATACACTATGACGACTATCACTACCAGGTGCCGACAATGGATGCCTCACAGGTAGGCAACGTTCTTCTCCACCGTTTTCATGTGAAGGTCTTTCCTTACAGCCAACCTTTTCTCCTAACTAAGAACATGCAGTGGGTTTGTATGGCTGCTCGAAGCATTGCTCCCCATCTCATAATGAGGGCAAACCCAAATGAGCCAAATGACCCCCAATAAAAGCATCTGGTCCATGGGTAGGCAAACTAAGACCCGGGGGCCGGATGTGGCCCAATCGCCTTCTAAATCCAGCCACAGACGGTCCAGGAATCAGCGTGTTTTTACATGAGTAGAATGTGTCCTTTTATTTAAAATGCATCTCTAGGTTATTTGAAGAACATAGGAATTTATTCTTTTTTTTTTTTTCAAAATATAGTCTGGCCTCCTACAAGGTCTGAGGGACAGTGAACTGGCCCCCTGCTGAAAAAGTTTGCTGACCCCTAATTCTGGTCCATTTCAAGTTTGAACAGTCCTTTATCAGGGCAGTAGCAGCAGGAAGAACGTTCTCTATATAAGCTGCGAAGAAGGCGCCCAGCAAAATGGGAATGTAGAAACAAGTGCTTCTCCCTATTGTGATATCTAGAGTTGCTTCCACATTAGCCCTTCTCTGTGGGCTTCACCCAGATCACCCAGATGTCACTGGCAATCCATTGCATTTTCAGTGTTGTTCAGATCGGCAAAGGAATGGGGTGATCTGCCAGCACTCAAATAAGCAATCCGATGACCAGGAAGGAAGTGATTTGAATTTCCCTTCAGGGCTCCGGGCTCCACACACCTCAGCATTGTGTGGCCTTGAATTTTGTCTTTCTTTCTTTTTCTGTTGCCATGTCAGTTTCTTCTCTTCCCATGGAAAATTTACTGGTTTCTTCTCATTCTTGCCTTTCCTGAGAGCCAGTGTGGTGTAGTGGTTAAGAGCAGTAGACTCGTAATCTGGTGAACTGTGTTCGCGTCTCTGCTCCTCCACATGCAGCTGCTGGGTGACCTTGGGCTAGTCCCACTTCTCTGAAGTCTCTCAGCCCCACTCACCTCACAGAGTGTTTGTTGTGGGGGAGGAAGGGAAAGGAGAATGTTAGCCGCTTTGAGACTCCTTCAGGTAGTGATAAAGCGGGATATCAAATCCAAACTCTTCTTCTTCTTCCTTGTTTTTTAAATAGTGGAAACTGAAACGACGTTGCGGCCATTAAGATATACTGTAATATTCAAGGGGCAACTAATATTCTGTTCCTCACTAATTTTCAACCAAGCTCAACAGGAAACTACGAGGAAGAACCTTTTTACATTGCTGAAAATCTTTGTTGAATGGGATAAGAAAACATGATAGATTTTAAGCTAAAGGCCGAAAATGTTTAAGTATAATACCAGTCCACAATGGACAATGGAGATTTGGAAGATGGACTGCTGCTCCCTGTAGTCACAAAACAAATTCGACCAAATAGCTGAGAATGGTGTTTTAGATTCAACCCTCTAAGTTGTCTGTTACACTCAGTGTGAGATTTACGTATAAGCTAAACAAGCTATAGCTTAGGGCCCCACTCTCTTGCCCCCCCCCCAATATACTTCTTCTTAATTGTATTTCACTATTAATATACTTCTTAATTGTATTTCACTATTAATATACGTTCTTCTTAATTATATTTCAGTTCAACAATTACTTTGATAAAATGCATATTTTGTTATGTGCAAATGGCTTTAGATACCTATGAGGTCCAGCGCCAAGGGCCTTCTGATGGTTCCCTCACTGCGAGAAGCAAAGCTACAGGAAATCCAGGCAGAGGGCCTTCTCGGTAGTGGCGCCCGCCCTGTGGAATGCCCTCCCTTCAGATGTCAAAGAGATAAACAACCACTTGACATTCAGAAGACATCTGAAGGCAGCCCTGTTTAAGGAAGTTTTTAATATGTGATATTTTAATGTATTTTTTATTTTTGTTGGAAGCCGCCCAGAGTGGCTGGGGAGACCCAGCCACATGGGCTGGTACAAATAGTAAATTATTATTATTATTATTATTATTATTATTATTATTATTATTATGTCCATAAATTACCATATAGCATACCGTAGTGTTCCAGTTTGCGAACTTTACCTCAGTCTACGAATGGAAGCCAAACGGTGGAAGGGCACCGGAGGTGGGAGGCCTCATTAGGGAAAGCGCGCCTCGGTTTAAGAACGGTTTCGGTTTAAGAACGGACTTCAGGAACGGGTTAAGTTCGTAAACCGAGGTACCTACTGTACAGGGAAGCTTTTAAATGTTTTGCTATGTTTTTGTAATGTTGTAATGTTTTGTTTTATGTTTTTATATATGTTGGAAGCCACCCAGAGTGACTGTTGTTACAGCTGGAAACAAAATTTCTTTATATTTTCGCTTGTATAGAATGATTAAAAACTTTAACTTCGCTTCAAATGAGGGTTTTTGGCTTTTTTTTTTTAGTGTATTTCAAACAAATCTCAATTTACCAAGCTAATCATCAACCAATCATAAAATAATTGCAGATTTGGATTCCTCATGTGCAATAACATATTTTTAGAACCCCTCATTGAGCAAAATCGCAAAAGGAAATTTCCCGTCCTTAAATGCCCTACTGGGGCAACCCAGTCAGATATGGCATGCCTATTTTCACCAGAGAAATGGTGGACCCTGAGCATTGTGTTCCTGGCTGGGAAGTTTCTAACGAAGCTTCCCAGCCAGATCCACAACTTATGTGCATTGTTTGTGCAGATGCTGAAACTAGAAGCCCAGCTGAAGGCCAAGGAGTTCCATATACCTGCTGAAACTGAACCTGTGAAATACCTTGAACCACTTGGCTGCCAAGAAGTTCCACCACCTTATCCTATGGACCTGAGCCGGATGATGACCATAGACCAAGCGGCTCCACCACCATTTCAGCCGGTCCAAGAAGTTCCACGGGTTTGCCGCCCTTCCGAGCGAAGCGCAGCACAGATGGAAGCAGAGAGACTAGCTCAGCAGGCAGAAGCATGTATTCCGCCAGGTAAAGAGTCCTGCACTTCTTTGCCATGGGAGTCTTAAAAACGTAAGGAGATCACTGCGAGATCCAGCCAAAGACACATCTAGACAGCATTCTGTTCCCACAGTGGCCAGCAAGCTGCTTATGGGAAGCCACCAAGCAAGACCCGAGCACTAATAATAATAAATAATAATAAATTTTATTTATACCCCGCCCTTCCCAGCCGAAACCGGGCTCAGGGCGGCTAACATCAGAAAAATTACAATAAAAATATAAAAGAAAACCATTAATTAAAATACAGATTAAAAAGACAATTTAAAATTTAAAATGCCGCTTAACACCCATACTCATACTCAAAACCAAGGGGAGTCCAACCCGAAGGCCAGGCGGAACAGCTCTGTCTTGCAGGCCCTGCGGAAAGATGTCAAATCCCGCAGGGCCCTGGTCTCTTGTGACAGAGTGTTCCACCAAGTTGGGGCCAGTACAGAAAAGGCCCTGGCCCTAGTTGAGACCAGTCTAACAGCCTTGTGGCTCGGGACCTCCAAAAAGTTGTTATTTGTGTACCTTAAGGTCCTTTGCGTGGCATACCGGGAGAGGCGTGCATTCTCACATTCATGATCTCCAGAGACTGGCTGTAATAAAAAGTAAAGGGACCCCTGAACATTAGGTCCTGTCGTGTCCGACTCTGGGGTTTGCGGCGCTCATCTCGCTTTACTGGCCGAGAGAGCCGGCGTACAGCTTCCGGGTCATGTGGCCAGAATGACAAAGCCGCTTCTGGCGAACCAGAGCAGCGCACGGAAACGCCGTTTACCTTCCCACCAGAGCGGTTCCCATTTATCTACTTGCACTTTGACATGCTTTCGAACTGCTAGGTGGGCAGGAGCTGGGACCCGAGCAACGGAAGCTCACCCCGTCGCAGGGATTCGAACTGCCGACCTTCTGATCGGCAAGCCCTAGGCTCTGTGGTTTAACCCACAGCGCCACCTGGGTCTGTAATGCTGGAGGCAATATCATTATGGCTTATATTATTCACTTCATTTCTATACCGCTTCATATTTTTAAGGAAAACCTTATTAATTTAAAAAAATTAATTTTAATTGCTGGGGGGAGGGAATCAACACAATATATTTTGCCATTTATAGCCTCCATAAATTTGTCTAATTCTGTTTTCAACCTGTCCAAGTTGGTAAGGTAAAGGGACCCCTGACCATCAGGTCCAGTCGTGTCCGACTCTGGGGTTGCGTGCTCATCTCGCTCTATAGGCCGAGGGAGCTGGCGTTTGTCCAAAGACAGCCTCCGGGTCATGTGGCCAGCATGACAAAGCTGCTTCTGGCAAACCAGAGCAGCGCACGGAAACGCCGTTTACCTTCCCACTGGAGCGGTCCCTATTTATTTACTTGCACTTTAACGTGCTTTCGAACTGCTAGGTGGGCAGGAGCTGGGACTGAGCAATGGGAGCTCACCCCGTCGCAGGGATTCAAACCGCTGACCTTCTGATCAGCAAGCCTGTGGTTTAACCCACAGCGCCACCTGGTCCCTTGTCCAAGTTGGTAGCTGTGACTATATCTTATACCAGATTTTTTCCAATGAATCTGGGGACACTTTAAATAAATAAATACGGGATGGTGATGCTGCAGCGATGGCGGAAGGCGGAGAAGGAGGGCTGGGGCAGCGAGGCTTGGGCAGCGCAACACCTCCCTTCCCATCAGAGCAGCCCCAATCCCATTCCTACTTGCGGGGATCCCTCAGCTGGGAAGGGAAGCTTCACACTGCCTTTCGGAGCAGCCCCATCCCAACTCCTACTTGCGTGCAAGCAGGAGGGGGCAGGGATCTCTCAGGCAACGCAATGCCTCCCTTCCCATCTGAGCATAGCTGTCAACGTTTGGATTTGAAAATATGGGATTTTTTCAAACTTTCGGATTTGAAAATAAGGGATGCCGCGAGGGCGGTGCAATGGCACCAAGTAGCCTCGCCACCCTGCGCTCCAGAGGCTGCGCGTGAATGGGTGAGCGAAAGAGCGAGCGCATAGACGGCAGGCAGGCTGTCTGTCTGGTTGGGCGTGAGGGTCTGGCTGCACAAGGCATGCAAGCTCCGCCCCCAGTCGGTCTCAGACTCCTTATTGGCAGCCGAGCAACGCAGCTGAGGAGCCTCCCTGGCCGGCAGGGAGGGAGAGGAGCTGCTTCCTTTGACATCCGGGGAATTTAAGGGATATCAACAATCCGGGATAGCAGCGGGAAACGGCATTGGAATAAGGGAGTTTCCCGCCAAAAAAGGGAGGGTTGACAGCTATGCATCTGAGCAGCCTCAATCCCATTCCTACTTGCGTGCAAGCAGGAGGGAGCAAGGATCCCTCAACTGGGAAGGGAGGCTTCCCGTTGCCTAACTGAGAGATCCCTGCCTGGCTCCTGCCTGCATGCAAGTAGGAGTTGGGAGGCTGCTCCGATAGGCAGCATGAAGCCTCCCTTCACAGCTTAGTTGCTGGTGTCAGGGAAGGTGGAGGCAGCCCGGAAGCTGCATCTTAGAGCCCCTGCACCACCATCATATGGGGACTTCTGAGCAGCTCCTGAAGCCAGCCAGAGCCAACTGCTCTGGGCTGCTGAAACTGCCACTGCTGCGTTTCCCGGGGACATTAGATGAAATCCAGGGACATTCCGGGGATGCAATTTGTCTGGGGACTTATTTGCAAATCCGGGGACTGTCCCCAGGAAACGGGACGTCTGGTAACCCTATCTTATACGGTGGTACCTTGGGTTACAAGCACCTCGGGTTACAAACACTTCGGGTTACAGACTCCGCTAACCCGGAAGTAGTACCTCTGGTTAAGAACTTTACCTCAGGATGAGAACAGAAATCGTGCGTTGGCGGTGCGGCGGCAGCGGGAGGCCCTATTCGCTAAAGTGGTACCTCAGGTTAAGAACGTTTTCAGGTTAAGAACAGACCTCCGGAATGAATTAAGTTCGTAACCAGAGGTACCACTGTAGTAGCGAATTCCATAGTTTAAATATGTTTCTTGCGAGAAAGATAGGGTAAGTGAGATATATAGGGTGGATCTACACAGGGGGAAAATACTATAAATAAGTCAGAAATTAAATTGCTGTAACAAAAGGGGGGGAAACCTATGTAGAAATCGCATAGAAAAATTGTTTGCTCTCTGGCGCCATCTGGTGTTGCAAGTTTATAACACATTCAAAGCGTTGTTTTTTGACTAATGTAGCTGAGTCCATAGAAATGAACTCCTGGGAAGCTAAACCTTTCCTCTGAGTATGACTGATTATTTGGTGACTAACATGCAATATAGCCTGCCTTTTGGGCATGAGTGAAGAACAACTAATTTTGCAGTGCCTGTCTTACAAATGTGGACTTGCCCCTTCTCCAGGTGAAATACACTCTACTTGCATCTGCCCAGAACAGGGCCAGAATTGGAGGGACTATCAACAGTTTCTCTTGGAAACGCAGCGAGCTACTCAAATGCAACTTCGTGAAATTAAGAAATCGCACGCGGGATCTACTGTGTTTCAGCCAGGTCAGTTGAGTTAAATTAAACACACACAACCGCTTGAGGATATTTTGGTAAATATTCCCAAAGAAATACAAGATGATGTATAAAACTCCTTGTGACAGCAGAAGACATACAAACTGTGCAAACTCCACTTGGTGGCTGAATATTCTCTCTTTTCATAGACATTTATCCCAGGACCGAACCAAGTACTTACCAAAGAGATTTTGTACCCTGGCCCAGACTCCGGAGTGGATTTTGTAGCGCAAATAGGAATTTCTCCAATCTTGTCTTTGACGATGGCTACTACACTGAGTAAGAGTCTTTGCAAATACTTTATTGGTGGGGCAGGGGACGACTAAGGGAAGGAACAGAACAGTAACATTTACACTCATACATAACATTACGGGTCTCAGGATCAGTTCAATGCAAGGAGGCGGTTGGAGGATGGATAGTGGCTAACAGATTGAGGTTGAATCCTGACAAGACAGAAGTACTGCTTTTGGGAGACAGGGGGCGGGCGGGTGTGGGGGACTCCCTGGTCCTGAATGGGGTAACTGTGCCCCTGAAGGATCAGGTGCGCAGCCTAGGAGTCATTTTGGACTCATAGCTGTCCATGGAGGTGCAGGTCAATTCTGTGTCCAGGGCGGCTGTCTACCAGCTCCATCTGGTACGCAGGCTGAGACCCTACCTGCCCGCGGACTGTCTCGCCAGAGTGGTGCATGCTCTAGTTATCTCCCGCTTGGACTACTGCAATGCACTCTACGTGGGGCTACCTTTGAAGGTGACCCGGAAACTGCAATTAATCCAGAATGCGGCAGCTAGACTGGTGACTGGGAGTGGCCGCCGGGACCACATAACACCGGTCTTGAAAGACCTACATTGGCTCCCAGTATGTTTCCGAGCACAATTCAAAGTGTTGGTGCTGACCTTTAAAGTCCTAAATGGCCTCGGTCCTGTATACCTGAAGGAGCTTATCCATCCCCATCGTTCAGCCTGGACACTGAGATCTAGCGCCGAGGGCCTTCTGCCAGTTCCCTCACTGCGAGAAGCAAAGCTACAGGCAGAGGGCCTTCTCAGTAGTGGCGCCCGCCCTGTGGAACACTTTTCCATCACATGTCAAGGAAATAAGCAGCTATCCTATGTTTAAGAGACAGCTAAAGGCAGCCCTGTTTAGGGAAGTTTTTAACATCCAATGCTGTATTGTTTTAACATTTGATTGGGAGCCACCCAGCGTGGCTTGGGAAACTCAGCCAGATGGGTGGGGTACAAATAATAAATTATTATTATTATTAAGGTCTCTTCTGTTGGGGGTCTGCGTGTCCAAAAGGATATCCAAAGGAGATGGACAATTATAAGATGTACAGTGGTACTTCGGTTTTTGAGCGTCTCGGAAGCCGAACGTTTCGCCGAAAACCTGGAAGTAAACGCTTCCATTTTCAAACGCGCCTCAGAAGTCGAACGGCTTCCGCCGCGTGTTTTTCAATTTTTCTCAATAGAACCTGCAGCCAGCCCTTTGGGCCTCGGTTTTCGGAAGTCAAACGGTCTTCCGGAATGGATTACGTTCGAGAACCGAGGTCCCGCTGTCCTTTAAAATACAGTGAATTCTTCAAACCACTGCACAACGAATGGTGGCCGTTTGTCCTTCCAA
Organism: Darevskia mixta; assembly: GCA_034641385.1. NCBI lineage: Eukaryota > Metazoa > Chordata > Lepidosauria > Squamata > Lacertidae > Darevskia > Darevskia mixta. The sequence goes on along the minus strand of JAWWNH010000143.1, from coordinate 646,364 downwards.
ACTCAAATCATTGCACCCACAAGGACTTACACTGTATTTCTGAAAGAAGCATTCTCAACACACCGTGTTGCCAGAATCTGTCTGAACTAGTCCATCAGTTTGGGCTTGAAACTCCACCAAAAGGCTGCAGAAATTAAATAGCCCACTTCCAGAAGTTGCTGGAGCCTTTTCTCTTCATGCAATGGGATTCCCTTGAGCAGAAGGCTACAAAGTTATCTGACTTAGCCACACGGCTTCTAAAGTTAAGAGGGCACCGCCCCCCCAGGATTCTCCATTTTATCCTGCCATGACTCTCCCTCTCTCTTTCTCCCTCCTCCTTCCCTCCCAATACAGGAACCCCTGGGTATCAGAATATATGGACAACTACAATATTTTCTTGAAGAAGCTGAACTGCAAGACTCGCAACCCTGTGTCAGCTTTCTGCTCAGCGGTCAAGCCCATACCCCATTTCTCTCAGCGGATGCCCCCTCAAACGCCAATAACAGTGAACACAGCACCTTGAAAGTGTACAGCAATAGTTATTATGGTATGTTCTAAATTGGACCCCGTGGTATCAGGGGTGCCATTGCCAACAGTAATTGAAGGTGGGGGTCCAGTCCACGGTGTGTGGATTTGGCTGTCCGCTCCACCTACAAAAGGGACCCAGGTGGCGCTGTGGGTTAAACCACAGAGCCTAGGGCTTGCTGATCAGAAGGTTGGCGGTTCGAATCCCTGCGACGGGGTGAGCTCCCGTTGCTTGGTCCCAGCTCCTGCCAACCTAGCAGTTTGAAAGCACGTCAAAGTGCAAGTAGATAAATAGGAACCGCTCTGGCGGGAAGGTAAACGGCATTTCCGTGCGCTGCTCTGGTTCGCCAGAAGCGGCTTTGTCATGCTGGCCACATGACCTGGAAGCTGTACGCCAGCTCTCGGCCAATAAAGCGAGATGAGTGCCGCAACCCCAGTCGGACACGACTGGACCAGTCGGACATGACTGGTCCCCTTTACCTTTTACTCTACCTACAAAAGAGGGCACACACGCATAAAATTCTCATGTTCTTTGTGTCTTGTGCAAATTTGTGTCCTCTTTTGCAAGCAGGGTGAATGGCTACCCCCCGACTAATCAGTGGCCACATCCAAGTAATAAAATGTAAGACAGGCAGAGTGTCATCAGGTGAAGCTTTTTCCATACTAGGAAAAGGCTAATGTGTCAAATTTCTGCCTGCTTAAAGACACAAGAGCCCTGCTTTCTCTCTGTGCCAACCCTAAATCACACAAAGAATTCTGGAAGTGGTAAAAAAAAAACGTGGTAAAACAGTTATGATATTGTAGATCAGGGGTGGGAAACCTTTTTTTGGCTCTGCAGGTTGGGCAGGGCTATCCACCTGCCAGTCATCTGGCACCACAATGATGTGATTGGGTGCTTTGAAGTCCCAAAGTCAGAGCGTCAAATCACCACACACAGCCCAATTCGCACTATATGAACTGAAATGCAGGTAGCCTTTGAAATCCACACGTCTCCACATTTTGAAACGCGGTTCTCCAAACAATAAAATGTGAAAAGAAATCTGTGAAACTGCATCTAAAAATGCACATATCAGTGAAAGTAACATGCAAAATACAGCACTTAAGGCTGGAAAAATTAGAATTGGAAAGAAACAGAAGTGGGCAGATCCATCCATCTCTGCTCCCAAGTGAAACTTGCATAGGAGAATTTTGTAGTGAAACGTTCACAGAAGGTATGAGGATTTATTACCTGGAAATAATCCAGCTGTACTAAGATCATTTAACCTATTGCTGGATCAAAAGAGGTCTCAGCAGTTCTGTTGGATTTGATTGTGAGGAGATACAGCAAGCAGATTCTTTTATATTTAAGCATTTATGCTTTGCTGGTTCGAACAAATGCCCATCTATTCCATATGCTAAAGTGACACAGAAAGAGATGGATTCATCAATCCCTGGCTCTATTTAGCTAGCACCACTTTGTCGAATACTGTATTGAAGCCCTCTACGCCAGTGATGTCAAATCTTGTGGCAGTGGGTTCCATAAGTTAATTGTGTAATAGGTAAAAAAGAACTCCCTCTCTTCCCTGCATAGAGCTCTGCGTTTATTCCCATTATGAAAGTTATTGTTTTAGCTTCTGGAAGTATCCATCCCTGAAATGCACCCTAGATATTTTTATTTTTATTTTTTTCTTTCTGGTTATAGTTCTGCAAGCAACACAGAACACCAGCAATGGACATTTGGGCATGGGACCTTGGAGGCCTGAAGACCTGTTATATACCAGAGACAGTTGTTTATATTTAGCGTATTTATACATTTGTGTATATTATAGCAGGGATATGATATACCTGCTTTACCAAAGTAAAACCAGAGCCCTAATTTGAACGGTGTATTGAAATGGACAGTGCCACTGTGCAATGCATATATCTTAGAATCAATAACCAAAGATAGAATTGTTCAGGTCATTGTGCCTTTTAAATAAACAACAAATGGACAAAACAAACTGGGATGGCTTGCTGCACTCATTTTGCCTAAGACTGTGTTTGGCCACCTGAATGGTTCTTCGCGACTGGCTTGGGTTTTTTTTAAAAAATGAAATTGTTCTGTTATTTTTAGCTGTAAGTCACCTTGAGTCCTGGTCAGGGGGAAAGGTGGGGTAATACTACTACTAATACTACTACTACTACTAATAGTAACCGCCGCCCCCCCATTCTGAAGGCGCATCTCCACCCCCATCATTCTGCCAGGACACTGAGGTCCAGCTCTGGGGGCTTTCTGGCGGTTCCCTCACTGAGAGAAGTGAAGCTACTGGGAACCAGGCAGAGGGCCTTCTTGGTAGTGGCGCCCGCCCTGTGGAACGCCTTCCACCAGATGTCAAAGAGAACAACAACTACCAGACTTTTAGAAGACATCTGAAGGCAGCCCTGTTTAGGGAAGCTTTTAATGTTTAATACATTATTGTATTTTAATAGTCTGTTGGAAGCTGCCCAGAGTGGCTGGGGAAGCCCAGCCAGATGGGCGGGGTATAAATAATAAATTATTATTATTATTATTATTATTATTATTATTATTATTATTATTATTCAGCATGCTTCTAGGAGTTCTCTGAGCCTTGCATGTTGGACTCTCGAAATCCATTTGTAATAAGCATCCTGAGCGGTTTTGAGAATTAGATTCAGGTAGGTAGCCGTGTTGGTCTGACGCAGTCAAAATATATAAGAAAATTGTCCAGTAGCACCTTAGAGACCAACTAAGTTTGTTCTTGGTATAACTGCATGCACACGAAAGCTTATACCAAGAACAAACTTAGTTGGTCTCTAAGGTGCTACTGGACAATTTTTTTATTTTAAGTTTTGAGAATTCTTAACTAGGGTGGGGTGGAGGAACCAGGCCTTTACATTCATCTTAGACTTCAAACAGAAAGACCTGACCCTATTCCAAATGCTCCCTCTCAGCCTTCCAAAATCGCAGCCTTTCCTGCTGCCCGTGTCTAGCAACAAACTGAGTCACAGAGGAGCCAAACCAGGTGTACAGTTTCTAGAATTGCATATGCTGTCTTCCTTCCTGCAGGTGGTGCTGTTTCCATGCTGATCTTTATAACTAATACTGAAAGTGTTCAGAGAGGATAATTTCAATACAGTGGTACCTCTGGTTACGAATGCATCTGGTTACAAATGCATCGGGTTACGAGCTCCGCTAACCCGGAAGTAGCTGCTCCTGGTTGCAAACTTTGCCCCAGGATGCGAACGGATAAGAACGGTTTCAGCTTAATAACGGACCTCCGGAACGAATTAAGTTCGTAACCAGAGGTACCACTGTATAAATCAGGGGTCAGCAACCTTTTTCAGCCATGGGCCGGTCCACCGTCCCTCAGACCATGTGGTGGGCCAGACTATATTTTTGGGGGGTGGGGGATGAACGAATTCCTATGCCCCACAGATAACCCAGAGATGCATTTTAAATAAAAGTACACATTCTACTCATGTAAAAACACCAGGCAGGCCCCACAAATAACCCAGAGATGCATTTTAAATAAAAGCACACATTCTACTCATGTAAAAACACTAGGCAGGCCCCACAAATAACCCAGAGATGCATTTTAAATAAAAGTACACATTCTACTCATGGAAAAAACACCAGGCAGGCCCCACAAATAACCCAGAGATGCATTTTAAATAAAAGCACACATTCTCCTCATGTCAAAACACACTGATTCCCAGACCGTTCACGGGCCAGATTGAGAAGGCGATTGGGCCGCATCCGGCCCATGGGCGTTAGGTTGCCTACCCCTGGTATAAATAATCCATATTGCGTAAGCCTTGGCTGCATCTCATACACCAACCTGCCTCCTCGGTGGTCTTAATTGGGAAGAGAAAGCCAAATACCTTGTTTAAAGGAATAACAAAGCTGCTTTTCCAAGTTATTAAGGCATTTTCCATGTAATGAGCAGCCACTTCTGCAAGTGATGCTAACACAGGGAATTAACAGAGGCTCATCGGGCACAGGTGGGATGCGGGTGGCGCTGTGGTCTAAACCACAGAGCCTAGGGCTTGCCGATCAGAAGGTCGGCGGTTCGAATCCCCGCGACAGGGTGAGCTCCCGTTGCTCGGTCCCTGCTCCTGCCAACCTAGCAGTTCGAAAGCACATCAAAGTGCAAGTAGATAAATAGGTACCGCTCCGGCAGGAAGGTAAACGGCGTTTCTGTGTGCTGCTCTGGTTCGCCAGAAGCGGCTTAGTCATGCTGGCCACATGACCCGGAAGCTCCCTTGGACAATAAAGCGAGATGAGCGCCGCAACCCCAGAGTCGTCCGCGACTGGACCTAACAGTCAGGGGTCCCTTTACCTTTACCTTTACATCGGGCACAGACTGAAATTCCCATCTCTTTCAGATTTAGCAACTGCAGAGCAGGAGCAATTTGGATCAGGAACAGACCATTGAGGGAAGAGCTTGCTGCCACACAATTTTCTCTCCCCCCCCCCCCCACTGCTATTTGGCCGTTTAGAGAAAGTGTTTGTGTACCATTCTGAATGCACAGTCCTTAACAAGGCAAACAGTAGCTGTTTTGGCAGCAACCTTCCCTGGAAAAATGGAATGGGGTGAAAGGGTTAAACTGCCCCCCACAGTCTCAATGCTGCCCTGTGTAATTTTTTAATTTTTTTATTTGTGGAAGAGACAGCCATGGATTTGTTGTATCTCACATGGTTTGGTCCTTTGGCCTTGAGGTGTTTTTTGTGAAGAGCAAAGATTCATACAATTACCTCAGAGGATGTGGACAGGCTGCTTGGACAAGTGAAACCTGTCTCCTTGCCCATCTTAGCTCATAAAAGCGAGCCAGGAAGGGCTGGTGTTATGTACTGAGCTGAATCCTAGAACAATAGGATCCAGAATGCAGCAGCAGTCTGATTGGTCCGCAGGAGCCACCCAATCCGGCTCCTGGATGAAGTGAATCCACAACCTGATTGGCCTACAGGAGTAGCCCGGAATTAGCCAATCACGTGGGGCCCATTGTGTAAATAATGTATATATAGCAGACGTTTTGGGGAAAGATTCATTCCTTGCTACTATGAGCTGAATAAAGAGCATGAAATTCACACTGGACTCCAAGTATATTTCAGCTGGGCAATGGGCTCTGCAGGGTGGTGAACGCTTCCCTCCGTGAGGGAGTCTTCCCAGGTCCGCTTAAAGAGGCAATTATCTAACCGCTTCTTTAAAAAACATCTTTGGACCTGGCTACTATGGCCAACCATCACTCAGTCTCGAATCTGTGAAGGGAGCTCTGTGGTGAGACAAAGCTTCAAAGCTCTCTTGCAGGGGGAGAGGGAGAAATTCTGCCTGGCAAGGAAAGGGAAGGACTAAGCTAAACAACAACGGAAGCCGCAACTACACTAGGAAGGCCAGGTCTGTTTTCAGTATTGCCGCTATCTCAGCAGGGGAGAACATTCAGGCCATTCGTTTTATCATCTTTTAAACATGGGACTATTTTCAGATGTCAGCATTTGGCCATAATCAGCTCCAACATCACAAAAGAATGTTGTGATTTAATTTTGCCATCTAAACCACAGAGCCTAGGGCTTGCTAATCAGAAGGTCGGAGGTTTGAATCCCCGCGACGGGATGAGCTCCCGTTGCTCGGTCCCAGCTCCTGCCAACCTAGCAGTTCGAAAACCCGTCAAAGTGCAAGTAGATAAATAGGAACCGCTCCGGCGGGAAGGTAAACAGCATTTCCGTGCACTGCTCTGGTTCACCAGAAGCGGCTTAGTCATGCTGGCCACATGACCTGGAAAAACTGCCTGCGGACAAACGCTGGCTCCCTCGGCCAGTAAAGCGAGATGAGCGCCACAACCCCAGAGTCATCCGCAACTGGAGCTAATGGTCAGGGGTCCCTTTACCATCCGCTCTGGTCAGACCTCACCTGGAATACTGTGTCCAGTTCTGGGTACAACAGTTCAAGAAGGATACTGACAAGCTGGAACGTGTCCAGAGGAGGGCAACCAAAATGGTCAAAGGCCTGGAAACGATGCCTTATGAGGAACGGCTTAGGGAACTGGGTATGTTTAGCCTGGAGAAGAGAAGGTTAAGGGGTGATATGATAGCCATGTTCAAATATATAAAAGGATGTCATATAGAGGAGGGAGAAAAGTTGTTTTCTGCTGCTCCAGAGAAGCGGACACGGAGCAATGGATTCAAACTACAAGAAAGAAGATTCCACCTAAACATTAGGAAGAACTTCCTGACAGTAAGAGCTGTTCGACAGTGGGATTTGCTGCCAAGGATTGTGGTGGAGTCTCCTTCTTTGGAGGTCTTTAAGCAGAGGCTTGACAGCCACCTGTCAGGAAAGCTTTGATGGTGTTTCCTGCTTGGCAGGGGGTTGGACTGGATGGCCCTTGTGGTCTCTTCCAACTCTATGATTCTATGATTCTACCTTTTAAATTGCAGCAACATGGCAGCGCCCATCTTGCCACGTTTACCAGGATGGGAGTCCCACTATGTTTTTGGGTGCTACTTCTTGCAGAAATGTGCTTAGGATGGACCTATGTCAAGCGTTTTTAGGGAGAGACCACCCTTCAGAAATCATAGAATTGCAGAGTTGGAAGGCATCCCAAGAATCATCTGGTTCGACTCCCTGCAATGCAGGAATGAAAGGGGGGGGGGATATTTTGCCTTTTAAAACCCCATCATGGTTTCAGCTCTCTGGTTCATTCCGCACTGCCAGATCCTCTCAGCTTTCATCTTTTAAAATTATGAACCTTGAGAGAAACCAGGTTTGGAAGCCGTTCTGTCTATTAGATTTCTTTTGCTCCAAACATCCTGTCTTGCCTACTTCATTTCAATTTCCTGTTGCATCTCTTTCGAGTTCATGCTATTATTCCTCAGACATGCTGGCATTTCAGCTATTCTTGGTTCTGTGAAGGTTTTTCTCCTCCACGATGCCTATATTTCTGTTCCTGCTGCTTCAAAGTGGCCTTTAAATTATTGCGCTGCAGTTTATGAAAGCTCTGTGCCAAGCTAACAGCTTCCTTCCTTTAGTTCTCTTGGTCTTCCTTCCAAGTAATGTTGGCTCCCCATTTCCCATCATTCCCGGAGAGTGGCCTGCTATGATGGGAGTTGTAGTCCAATAATAATAATAATAATAATAATAATAATATAATAATAATAATAATAATAATAATAATAATAATAATAATAATAATAATTTATTTATACCCCGCCCATCTGGCTGGGTTTCCCCAGCCACTCTGGGCGGCCAATCTCCAGCTGATTCAATGTCTCTGGAGAGATGGCTGCCACAGTCCTTGGTTGAAAGCCATACATAATAAACTGGTGGACATTGGGTTATCTCCATCTGATCTCCTGGAAAAGGACTTAGTTTCAGCCAAAAGAGCCATTTCTCAAAAGCTAGAGGAGACTGAACTTCAGGTTACCTTACTGACAAGCCACGGAACCTGCTCACCAGCCAACTTAGGCTTATCACCATCAATGAAATTGCCATACTATCTAACTAATCTCTCTGTGGCGAGGTATAGGTATGCTTTTATAAAAGCCAGATTTAACGTCTTCCCATCAAATGTTTTATGTAACAGACTTTCCAATGGCCAAATTTCTTCCCTTTGTGACTGTAATAGTGGTTCCATAGAATCCTTAATACATATATTTTTTCACTGCCCTACTCATTCGGCAGCTCGGTCTAAATTTCTGTTTCCACTTTTGAAGAAATCTCATGATGGAACTCAGGATGCCAAAATAATATACTTACTAAATGACGAAGATCCGAACAGAACCCATACAGTCGCTAGGTTTTTGATTAATGTGTTAGCTACAAAGAGGAGAAATGGTTCCTTGTCCATTTATGATAATGTAGAAAATAGCTAAGATCTATAAAGGGGCGACCAAATAGGTGATAAAATAATTTTTAATCTTTAAAGTGAATTTGGACTACTCAGATCTCGGTTTGACCCAGACGGAAAGGTGTAAATGGGTTATTTTAAAATTGATTTTGCATCATTTTGTATAAAATTGTCGAAATTGTGTACTGCGTGTATTATGATGACTTTGTTTTTGTTATGTTTTATGGGCCAATGGCCGCAATAAATCTACCTACCTACCTACCACTCTGGGCGGCTTTCAACAAAGCATTAAAATACAATAATCTATAAAACATTAAAAGCCTCCCTAAACAGGGCTGCCTTCAGATGTCTTCTAAAGGTCTGGTAATTGTTGTTCTCTTTGACATCTGAAGGGAGGGCGTTCCACAGGGCGGGTGCCACTACCGAGAAGGCCCTCTGCCTGGTTCCCTGTAACTTGGCTTCACGCAGCGAGGGAACCGCCACAATACCTGGAAGGCGGCAGGTGAGCCACCCCCTGTTCTACATAGAGTTCATGAAGTTCAAGCAAACAAACCCAAGTCGCCAATATTATCTCCAAGGAGCATGTGGGGTTCATTTCTGTCTCGCTCGTTTCCAAGCCCTGCTTTCCTTTAATGCAAAGGTCGCCGACATGTCATCTTCCAGGCTTTGTTGGACTACAATTCCCATCATCCTTGATTAGGACTGATGGGAGCTGAAGTCTGCAATATTTGGAGTATATCATGCTGGCTTCCCCCTCTCTGTTCACCCCTTGCCAACAACACACACAATATTTTGGCCAAGCAGCTAATTCAATTTCTTTTTAAAAAATGTACTTTATTGGCTATATTAAGAAGGCTGATTGCTGAAGAATTGAAGCTTTTGAATTATGGTGCTGGAGGAGACTCTTGAGAGTCCCATGGACTGCAAGAAGATCAAACCTATCCATTCTGAAGGAAATCAGCCCTGAGTGCTCACTGGAAGGACAGATCCTGAAGCTGAGGCTCCAATACTTTGGCCACCTCATGAGAAGAGAAGACTCCCTGGAAAAACCCTGATGTTGGGAAAGATGGAGGGCACAAGGAGAAGGGGATGACAGAGGACGAGATGGTTGGACAGTGTTCTTGAAACTACTAACATGAGTTTGACCAAACTGCGGGAGGCAGTGGAAGACAGAAGTGCCTGGCATGCTCTGGTCCATTGGGTCACGAAGAGTCGGACATGACTAAACAACAACATATTTCATTTAAGCGGCTTTTGAAAATTCATTGAAAAGCAGGGTAGAAATAAATAACAAATCTTACTGGGGAAGGAACGGAAAGTCCTGTTGAGTTCTTGCTGGCAAGGCAGGAGTGAGTGTGGAGGAGCGCTCACGTTCTCTTCCATTTTGTTGTTGTTGTTGTTGTTGCCATCCGTCTGTCTTGAGAGACAATGGAGCGTGCCTCCAGGGGTGAAGTCAAACCGCTGCGTATGGAGGTCCTGGGCCACCCTTACAAACAAGACCTGCCCTGCCCACCCTTGGCCTCATCAATGTGGTCCAAAGGAAAGCAGAGCAATACTTTGGCACCAGCTTGGCAACAAGAGTTGCCTGAAGGAGGCCTACACATAACACCAGTCTTGAAAGACCCACATTGGCTCCCAGAATGTTTCCGAGCACAATTCAAAGTGTTGGTGCTGACCCTAAATGGCCTTGGTCCAGTATACCTGAAGGAGCGTCTCCACCCCCACCGTTCAGCCCGGACACTGAGGTCCAGCTCCGAGGGCCTTCTGGCGGTTCCCTCGCTGCAAGAAGCCAAGTTACAGGGAACCAGGCAGAGGGCCTTCTCGGTAGTGGTGCCCGCCCTGTGGAACGCCCTCCCACCAGATGTCAAAGAGAAGAACAACTACCTGACTTTTAGAAGACATCTGAAGGCAGCCCTGTTTAGGGAAGCTTTTAGTGTTTTATAGACTATTGTTGGAACATTCTGTTGGAAGCCGGCCCAAGTGCCTGGGGAAACCCAGCCAGATGGGTGGGGTATAAATAATAAATCATCATCATCATCATCATCATTATTATTACAAGGCGTCATCCAACCATCTTAGGGACTCCGTTCTGGATTCGTTTCAGGTTTACTCCTGAGCCTTTTCTTCTCCTGAAGATGTCCCACAAGGCAGTGGAGGTTTAGCATCTAGAATTTTCCATCTCCTCGATGAGTCACCTTCCCAGGTTGATGAGCCCCAGCTTCCCCTTACAATACATAAATAAAGAAATAGGAGTCCTTGGAGAATTCAGAAAATCAAATAGCAAGGTTGCAAGGACTCAGGCCAGGACAGCAATAAACAATAATTTCTTCTATTTTTGTTGTTTCAAGTATGACACAAATTCCAGTTGCAATGATTTTTAACTCCAGGACAAGGCCCTGTTTCATTTATTCTTCATCAGCTCGAGTTTCTTAGTTTCATAGTCGAAGTGTCAAACCGCTTTCTTGACCGTTGAACCCACTACAGTGGTACCTCTACTTACGAGTAACTCTACTTACGTTTTTTTCGAGTTACGAGTGACTTCCGGTAAAACAAAATGGCCGCCGCATCCGAATTTTTTCTACTTACGAAAAGACGTCGCGGCCGCTTTCAATAGGATTTTTTCTACTTACGAATTTTTGACCTGGATGTTTCTACTTACGAATTTTTTCCCCCCAATGCATTCCTATGGGGATTCGACTTACGAATTTTTTCTACTTACGAATTTGCATTCGGAACGCATTAAATTCGCAAGTAGAGGTACCACTGTATTGGTCTCGTCCGCTCAATCCCCTGGAGGCTAGAGCCTGTCTTCACATTAAATATCTGGTTTGGGGTGTGTCACAGGGGCTTCAGATCTAAGCTGCCCTTTGCTGCCATGGCCTTTTGGCCCTACTGATGTCCGAGAAGTGATGCTGGTTCAGCAAGAGCATCAGGTGTTTCTACGAGGTGTGATCTGATAGATCTTCTGATCCATGGGACATCATCCCGGGGGGGGGGGGATACAATTGCAGCTAAAAGCATTCTGTTTGAATTTCCCAATGAAAATTTCTGCATTCTATCGTTTCTGACGGCTTTGCAGACAACCTGTCCTTGATTTCTTTGTCTGTGATGATCTTTACATATGTAGTTGGAGTCGATCCCTGAATGAGCCATGATGACCATATTTTAAAGTAAAAGATCCCTGTGCACTCAGTTTAGAAACCGTCTCATGGACCATTCGGCTGCCCAGGGGCATCAATAGCAATTGGCCAGGTGCCACAACAAAGGATGGCGTTGCAATTCGGTTGGGAAATGGCCACAAACTGGGTCTTTAAAAAATAAAAATGAAGAGGACAGCAAATCCATTGCCAGAACAAATGAGTATGAGGATAAGCCAGATGGAGAACAGTCTGTTAAATGGGGAAGAGAACAGTTATGTAAAGGATAAAAAGAAATGTTTTGCTTGATTTTATACTAGTAGGGTTTCCAGTAACAGGATGAAAGTAGGTAGTTTTGGGATTCTAAATTATCGATTGTGTTCAGTGGGTCTTGCTTCCAGATAACTGCAAAGGACTGGAGCATCAGCAACTGTGCTGGTCCCGTGGGTTACCCGAAAGGCGAGGTCCAAGTCCGGTCCGTGGTCAGAGGTGCAACGTAAAGGCAGTCCGTGGTAACTGAAGCTGGGTGCAGGGCAGGGAGTCAGGCAAAGTCAGGAACAGGTAGGCAAGCAGGGAACCAGGGCGGGTCAGGAGCTCAGGCAGGAAACCAGGACAGGTTTCAAGCCAGAACTGATAACCAACAATGAATGTTGCTCCTGCAACTTGGGGCTGGGGCTGGCCGGCTTTTATCTGCCCCGAGGCATAGGGCGGCCCTATCAGGTGACTCACCTCTCCTGGCTTGGAGGCGAGCACTCCTCCTGCGGGAACTCAGTTCCCTTCGCCTCTCTGCCCTTCGCCTCTGCAGCTCAGGCAACCTCAGCTTCCCCTGACAGGGCTGGGAGTGGAGCACCTGCAGGCAATGGGTCCTCCATCCCATCAAGAGCCAGAGCAGACTCAGCAGATGCCTGCACCTGAGGATCCAGCACAGGTCAGGACCCTTCAGACTCAGGCCCCAGCCCTGGCTCTGCTGGTTCTGGAGGCAGGGAATCCTGTGCAGGCTGGGATCCCTCAGGTTCAGCATCTGAGTCTGAATCCCAGGCCATCACAGCAGCTTATTCCCTAGTAGTGGGTTTAGTTTAAATTTGTTATAAGAAACAGACATTAAAGGAGCCAAATATGAAGATGGCATTCTTCTCATATTTTTGTGGAAATGTTTGGGAACGTGGATGATGATTTATAATTTAATATATCTCATCCTAACTTGCACTTGCAAGTTCAACTAGCAGAGTAACATTCCCTTTTAAAATACACACAGCGGAAGTTGCTTTGATTCGCTAGAATCAACTTAATCTAGTTTCCTGGTTTGTCACTATATTTCCCCTTTGTCCCTCTTCAAATAAGACACAGCACACGTCTTCTATAAAAAGATATAAAACGTTTACTCACGGACATTCAATTGAAGATCCCAAGATCCCAAATGAAGGCAGGCTTATTCTTAGTAAAGATATTTACAATTGGAATCTCTCCATGTGGGAGAGAAGTCCATTAGGCCCCAGTTGGCTGGAAACCAACTGAGCATCCTTCCTAAGATGTTACTTTCATGAGGTAGTAGATCCAAGAGAGACAAGAGCAAGAGAGAGAAGAGAGAGAATGGCTACATGACCTATAGGTTTTGTTCTAACCTGCCCAGGTAAAGCCACTCCCACATCTAGCTGCAAGAGGAAGTTGTTTCAGTCCAGGTGACCAGGAAGTTGTGGCTAGAGGACTGAAACCCCTTCTAGCATTGTTGTACTTGACTGCTCTAGTGTTTACATCCCACAATTTTCCCAATTTGCAAGGAGTGTCTCAGCCACCCCACCCCGAAACAGAATCATGTGCTTATGGAAGTAGAGCACCGGGTGGTCTATATTCAAGGGCCAAACTACATGCTATATACTAACAGTGCCGTGTGCAGCTTTGCCTCCTAATTTCCTTGAATTTCTAGAGGAACAGGGGCATTTGGGAAGGTGCAGCAGAGAAATGGGGTTCATTCCTTCCCATCAACAGCCCCTCCCCGAAATGTCCAGATACCCCAGGCTACAAGTGATGGGAAGGAGACCCTATTCTTGCTCGCTCCAGGTCTGGCTCCAGTATCTATCAGAGTGGACAGGATATGGCCTTCAGGACAGATCTTCAGACTCAGTAACAGAAAGCCAGCACATGAATTTCCTAATTCTCCTCTCCCCATTCTTTTTAGATATATATTCTGTTAAAAGTACGAGCCGTTGTTTCAAACTAAACTTCCAATGTCGACAGAAAGGTAGTGTTTGTGCTTGTGAAATCAGGGAAACCTTTTGTCAAAGCTGTCAACTTTCGGATTTGAAAATAAGGGATTTTTCCAAACTTTCGGATTTGAAAATAAGGGATGCCGTGAGGGCGGTGCAATGGCACCAAGTAGCCTCGCCACCCTGCGCTCCAGAGGCTGCGCGCGAACGGGTGAGCGAAAGAGCGAGCACGTAGACGGCAGGCAGGCTGGCTGGCTGGTTGGGCGTGAGGGTCTGGCTGCACAAGGCATGCAAGCTCCGCCCCCAGTCGGTCTCAGACTCCTTATTGGCAGCCGAGCAACGCAGCTGAGGAGCCTCCCTGGCCGGCAGGGAGGGAGAGGAGCTGCTTCCTTTGAAATCCGGGAAATTCAAGGGATATCAACAATCCGGGATAGCAGCGGGAAACGGCATTGGAATAAGGGAGTTTCCCGCCAAAAAAGGGAGGGTTGACAGCTATGCCTTTTGTGGCAAGAGATCGTACCTTTGAGGGAAACAGGCCCTCTTGAGATGTTCTGATGTGAGTCACTTGAAAAAGATGCTTGTGTGTATAGCTCCCAACCGCCCAGCTCTTCATCTCTTCGATTCAGTTGCCAACATAGGAAGTGTAGGCAGTGGAAGGTTTTTTCCCCATCCTTTTTTCAAATGAGCGCTGGGAGAAATATCAGATTATAACCAACTCTGTTGCAGAGGAGGTGGATTAATCATGCACACTCGCTGAAAGAGACTCTGTTTTTTCCCCGGCAAGCCAGAGAACAGCCTAGTGCCGAAATCCGTTTTTTAAAAATGTAATACCATCATTACCAAAGAGAGACAAGAGGAAGGTGAGTAACCTTGGCTTGAGGCTTCCTTCGTTGTCATTGTGTTGCTGTATATCTGGAAGTGTATTGTCGATGTGTATTTTCTTTCTTTCAAATTCCGTCTGATTTTTACCATACAGCTTAATGGCAAAGGAGTTTGTAACGGGAACATTGTACATTTGTGTATATGTTGTTGTGATTTATGTACTGGAAAACAGAAGATGAGCAGAGCTGTGCCTTTTTAAATCAAATATCCAAAAATATTGGGCACTTTGACTGCTTCTAAAGTATAGGGAAGTTTTGCAAACATGCAACTTCAAAGGCTGTAATACGAGTCAGAAAAGAACAAATAAAAGAGGAAAGCTTAGAAGCATACATACCCTCAAAAGTCCAGCAGGTTGGGGGGTTGGTTATTGTGTTTTTTTGCATTGCTCTCTGCCACTAATGTAGCCAGCAGTATTTCATTCTAAGGACAGAATCGTGTCTTTCTTTTCCATCCAAATCTTGGGAGTCAATCTTCCACGTTCCCCTGATCTGAAGGATAACCAACCATCTACTGCCTAGAAACACCCATTTTGATAGCCAAATTTTGAATTGGGGATTTTTTTTCGGGGGGGGGGGCGGATTTGGTTCTGTTACTATTTTCAAGTATTATTCATAATAATAATAATAATAAATTTTTATTTGTACCCCGCCCTCCCCAGCCGAAACCGGGCTCAGGGCGGCTAACAACAGTAAAAATCACAATAGAATAAAAACCAATTAGTTAAAATACAAGTTAAAAACCAGTTTAAAATGCCGATTCATTTGCACCCATTACCAAACCAGGGGGAGGAAACCATCAGACTTTAAGTGTCCGACCCGAAGGCCAGGTGGAACAACTCTGTCTTGCAGGCCCTGCGGAACGATGTCAAATCCCGCAGGGCCCTAGTCTCTTGCGACAGAGTGTTCCACCAGGTTGGGGCCAGAACTGAAAAAGCCCTGGCCCTGGTTGACACCAGTCTGGCAGCCTTATGGCTCGGGATCTCCAGCAGGTTATTATTAGTAGACCTTAAGGTCCTTTGCGGGGCATAATGGGAGAGGCGGTCCTGTAGGTACGAGGGTCCTAGGCCGCATAAGGCTTTAAAGGTCAAAACCAGCACCTTGAACCTGATCCTGTACTCCACCGGGAGCCAGTGAAGCTGGTAAAGCACTGGATGAATGTGGTCCCGCGGCAAGGACCCCGTAAGGAGCCTCGCCGCAGCATTCTGCACCCGCTGGAGTTTCTGGATCAACTTCAAGGGCAGCCCCGCGTAGAGCGAGTTACAATAATCAAGCCTGGAGGTGACCGTCGCATGGATCACTGTGGCCAGATCCGGGCGAGAAAGGTAGGGGACCAACTGCTTGATACGTCGGAGATGGAAAAATGCCACCCTTGCTGTGGCTGCAACCTGCGCCTCCATGGAAAGGGAGGCGTCGAAGGTTACACCCAAACTCTTGACAGAAGGCACTGGCACTAATTGGGCCCCCGCAAGAGATGGGAGTTGGCCCCCCAGCCCCATGTCGCCCCGACCCAGCCAGAGGACCTCTGTCTTCGAAGGATTTAGCTTCAACCGGCTCCCACGCATCCATCCAGCCACAGCTTCCAAGCACCTGGTCAGTGTGTCTGGGACCGAGTCAGGGCGGCCGTCCATCAACAGATAAAGCTGGGTGTCATCAGCATATTGATGACAACCCAGCCCAAAACTCCGGACAATCTGGGCAAGAGGGCGCATAAAGATGTTAAAAAGCATCGGGGAAAGGATTGCGCCCTGCGGGACTCCACACACCAAGGAGTGCCGCGGCGACAACTCCCTCCCTAGCGCCACTCTCTGTCCCCGACCTGAGATAAAGGAGCGCAGCCATTGTCGGACTGTGCCCTGAATCCCCACGTCGGCAAGGCGGTGGTCTAAAAGTTCATGATCGACCATGTCAAAGGCTGCTGACAAATCTAGAAGGATCAGCAGTCCTGACCCGCCTTGATCCAGCTGTCTACGGAGATCGTCTGTTAGCGCGACTAAAGCCGTCTCGGTCCCATAACCAGGGCGAAAGCCGGACTGGAATGGATCCAAAGCCGATGTTTCCTCCAGAAATCCACCAAGCTGTTCAGCAACCGCTCTCTCAATTACCTTACCCAGGAACGGAAGGTTCGAAACTGGGCGGTAATTGGATAGATCTAAAGGATCTAAAGATGTTTTCTTTAAGAGCGGACGCACCACTGCTTCCTTCAACTCTCCTGGGAATGTCCCGGTGCCAAGGGACAAGTTGATAATCTCACCCAGGGGGGCCCGCACCTCGTCTGGACAAGCTCTAATCAGCCAAGACGGGCACGGGTCAAGGGGGCAAGTGGTGGGCCTTCCAGCTCGGAGGAATCTGTCAACATCGGCAGGGGATATCCGATCGAAGTGGTCCAGTACAGGACCCGAGGACAGTCGAGGGGCCTCCAGTTCTGTTAATGTATCCAAATTGGCGGGGAGGTCACGGCGGAGCAGCAAGACTTTCTCCGCAAAAAAGCTCGCAAATGCCTCACAGCTATAAGTCAAATTCGTATTTAAATTTGGTTGTTCCTCTAGGGTTGTTAAGGACCTAATTATTCTAAACAGTTGTGCTGGGCGAGAGCTAGCGGATGCAATGGTAGCTGAGAAGTAGGACTTCTTTGCAGCTTTCACTGCCATCTCATAGGCTTTCATAAGTGTCCTATAGGATGCTCTTGAAGCTCCGTCGCGAGCACGCCGCCATACTCGCTCTAGTCGTCTGAGATCCCGCTTCATTTTCCTAAGCTCCTCAGTAAACCAGGGGGCCCGGTTTCGGCGGGGTCGCAGAGGGCGCTTAGGTGCGATCTCATCAATGGCCATCAAGAGCCGGTTATTCCAGTCCTTGACAAGCTCATCTAATGAGCCGCCAGGGGGGGCAGGGTCCCGCAGGGCCTGACGAAATCCATCAGGATCCATCAGTCTCTGCGGGCGAGCCAAAATAGGCTCGCCACCCAAGCGGGGTTGGGGCGGAAAGTCAATCCTGGCTTTCAGAGCGTAGTGATCAGACCATGGCACTTCTACAATTGAGGACATGATCACATCTATACCCGCACCAAAAATCAAATCCAGCGTGTGGCCTGCTTGGTGTGTGGGACCCAAAACAAACTGGGAGAGCCCTAATGTCGCCATGGAAGACACCAGGTCCAGAGTCTGTGAGGGGGAGGTGGCATCAGCATGGACGTTGAAGTCCCCCAAGACCAGTAGGTTAGGGAACTCCAAGGTCCAGCTTGCCACCACCTCCAGCAGGTCTGACAGGGTGGCTGCTGGTGCGCTAGGTGGTCGGTACACCAGCCAGACAGCCAAGGTCTCCTTGGTGCCCCACACTAAGCCAACACATTCAATGCCGGTGATTGATGGTGAAGGCAGAGCCCTGAAAGAGCAATCCTCCCGGATTAACAATGCGACCCCTCCCCCCCGACCCACAGTTCGCGACTGGTGAAGGACGGAGAAACCCGGGGGTGTTATTTCATGTAGGGCAACTACTTCGCCTTCACGCACCCAGGTCTCCGTCACACAAGCCAGGTCAACCTCCAGCGAGATAAAAAAGTCTCGCATGGTGGCGGTTTTATTGCCTATAGACCTGGCATTGCACAACACCAGTGACGGAGGTAGGTAATCCCTGCTCACCCTACCCTCGTCCCTCGGGATGGGGCATAGATTGGAAGGGAGTCGAGCATCTCCACATCTCAAAACCCTTCGCCTGTAGTATCTACCCCCACCGCCATCCCTCCCTTGCCCTTCAACTGTGGAGATCCCAAACCCCATGGAATGCGGATCTTTACTTTTAGTTCCCCACCCTGCTATATTCCACGAGATGATGGACGGATTGTGATTTGTGTTTGTAGGTGGCGTCTGGGCCGGTTTATCACTGATGGTGGTAAATTCTTGTGCACGCAGGGAAGCAACTGTTGGTTGTGTCTCCCCTGATGGTATTGATGGCTTATGGTACGTTATGACCGGGTTTTGCACTGAGCTTGCCGGTACTAGTTGGATGCCCCCTATGGCTGTATTGGTGATTCTGATTCCTCTGCTTTGTTGACTATTCGGTGGAACCCTATATCATTGTTCCGAGTAGATGGTATCCAGTGAACCATGGTCATCTACGAAGATTGAGCCATTCCCAGTTCTTGGAACAGCCATTTCAGCTTGATGCGTTATTATTTGAGGTGGTACGATGGGAGTAGGAGAGCCCAATTCTTCAGGAGTCAGGAACAAGTTTGATATCCATTCTTCCCTAGTTAGGGGTTTTGAGGGATTAGTTACATAATTAAATTCTAAGGGCTTAGAAGAAGCAATGCACGATATTAGGTTTTTAATAGACGATAGCCTAGTTATAAGTGCATTCTGTGTTTGTTGAATTTGCTCAAAGGTGTCTTCAAGAAGATGCTCTTTCATGATGGGCATGTCTCCCATTGTGTCCTTGGGGAGAGGTGGATTTTTTTGGTTCAGCTGTTTGGGGTCAGTATTAGTAGCTGTCTGTTGTTCCTTATGGTGTTCAACTTTGGTGATCTTTTCCGCGTCTTTTTGGCGAGTGACTCTCTTAGATGGTTCAATAAGGGATAGAGGAGAGCCATTCACTTCAAATAGGCGATTCACTGTCAGTCCCGCCCTTTGCATCCTGACCTTGTTAATTAGTATATGTTTGGCAATCATCCCATCTTTGAATGTCAACACCACCCGGTTTTGGTTATTATCGTATGGTAAAAATTCCACATTGGTGATGGTGTCTTCTGGGACTAAGCCTCTAAGAGTTAAGTCAATTTTCTTAAGGATATAGATTCTCTGTTGGGCTAGCGTATAGAGATCTGTACGTTGATAGAGGGGACAAATAACTAGTTTGCATTTGTTAAGAATTAGCTTCTGCATATTTTGAGTTGTCCCATTGGGGTTAGATTGGTGAGGCACTGGGATATCGTACGATGTCTGTATGTCTTCACTAGTCGGTGCATTGGGCTCTACTGGAGTTTGGGGTTTGACCGCTTGTGGTTTTATTGGCGAGTTTGCGCTTTTTTTCTTGCTCTGAGGCAGAGTAATAGAGTTCTTTATAGCAGATTTCTTAGTAGAGGAATTCTCCAGCAGCTTGAATAGTTTTGAAAAATTCATTTTCTTAATTCGCGCGGATCCCTTTGCCCTCCGGCCCATTTTCACATTTTTTGGCTTCTTCTTATGAATCGGGCATGTTCTTTGTTGAAGGGATTTCCTTACGGCTGGGGGCTTCGAATTTCGGTTTTTATTTGTACTGGCGGTTACACTAACTGAGGTGTTAGTGTTAGGGTGTGTACTAGTGTCAACCGGCCTATTAACATCTGGTTTATGGAGGTAGCAAACTTCTCTACCTCTGACAATCTCTGTCAGGGATATAAGCAGTCCCAAGCATTCCGTAAGAAAGTTCTTAATTGGTCCTAATTCGTTGCTTAAATGAGTATGATATTCATTCAACGTATCTTTAAAGAGCCCTATCAAGGTGTAAATGTAACCATCTAGATCCCACTGTTGGGCTTTTGAATCACTTGATCTTTCCCCACTTGATCTTTCCCCAAACGCTGTCAGGCCAGGGGATTCCAATCTCTCCCTGGGCCTAGGTGATCCGACAGGTCCTCCTAACGTGGTTACTAGAATTTCCGTCCCCTGTTCCTGTCTTAAGTGGATCTCAGGGTCCGTGTTTAGGGAAGATACCTGGGCCATCTCGGTCGCCAGGTCCACTCCCTCACTGTCTTTATCTATTTCCAGTTCCTTTCCATACCACATTCGATTCAGTGTTGTGCCTGCTCTCCCTACTCTGATGATGCTGTCCTCAAAGTGGAACATTCATGGTGCCATAGGCATCAGAGACAGCCGTATTCTAGCATCATCTCCTTAAAGGTAAAGGGATCCCTGACCGTTAAGTCCAGTCGTGGACGACTCTGGGGTTGCGGTGCTCATATTGCTTTATTGGCCGAGGGAGCTGGCGTTTGTCCACAGACAGCTTCCGGGTCATGTGGCCAGCATGACTAAGCCGCTTCTGGTGAACCAGAGCAGCACACGGAAATGGCGTTTACCTTCCCGCCAGGGCGGTACCTATTTATCTACTTGCACTTTGACATGCTTTCGAACTGCTAGGTTGGCAGGGGCAGGGACCGAGCAACGGGAGCTCACCCCGTCGCGGGGATTCGAACAGTTGACCTTCTGATCCGCAAGCCCTAGGCTCTGTGATTTATTTATTTATTTATTTTCCAAAACTTTTATTGATTTTTACAATTTTTAAGCACTTAACATACCGGTTAAATTTCCATACTTCCCCCCCTCTCACTGTGGGAAGCAACATTCATCCCCCTCTCTCACAAGGGTAGGCATAATCATTGTACATTTAACCTTTAGACCACAGCGCCTTACCCACTACAATAGCAACAAAATGAGAAAACGGGTTTCCTTGCTCATCGTGACTGGTTCCTACTGAGGAGGTGTGCCACATACAGTTGACTGACTGGTGAAATTTGAAGCTTTTTATTTGGCCTGCCTTGCCGGCACCTTTAAACGCTAGCTTGCACCTTTAACTAATGAATGAAGCGGCTCATTCACCACAAAAGTCTTTCATCCGTTATCCTGTGCACACTATGAATGTTGTTGCTGTTGTTTAGTTGTTTAGTTGAGTCCAACACTTCGTGACCCCATGGACCAGAGCACGCCAGGCACTCCTGTCTTCCACTCCCTCCTGCAATTTGGTCAAATGAATAGATTTCTATTAATAAAAAGTTAAAGGTAACGGACCCCTGACAGGTTAGTCAAGTCGCACATGACTCTGGGGTTGTGGCGCTCATCTTGCTTTACAGGCCCAGGGAGCCGGCGTTTGTCTGCAGAGTTTTTCCGGGTCATGTGGCCAGCATGACTGAGCCGCTTCTGGTGAAACCAGAGCAGCGCACAAAAACGCTGTTTACCTTCCCGCTGCAGTGGTACCTATTTATCTACTTGCATTTTTGGCGTGCTTTCGAACTGCTAGGTTAGCAGGAGCTGGGACAGAGCAATGGGAGCTCACTCCGTCGCAAGGATTCGAACCGCCAACCTTCTGATCGGCAAGCCCAAGAGGCTCAGTGGTTTAGACCACAGCGCCACCCGCGTCCCCCTTTCTATGAATAGATAACGGCAAGTTGCTCAATATACTGAATCACCTGTTAGTGAATAAAACAGTCCCTCTGCCCTCTTTTCACAGACTTGGTTTCGATGTCCTTGGTTTCTTTGGCTTTAAGCCCAACTAGAAGAGATGGATATAAATATCTCTTTACTATCCAATATCTGTTCAGCCACTTTGTCCTTGGTAAAAGCAGGCACCAATCAGACAGAAGCAGGCATTGGATTCCAGCAGGTGGCTATCGGACTGATACTCGCTTTTATAGATTTGGCGACTCTTTTGGGAAATACAGTGGTGTTTATCTGCCCCTTGATGGAGAAGAGGCTCCGGACAGTCACCTATATGTTTATCATGTCCTTAGCAATGGCAGATTTTCTTGTGGCTTGCCTGGTGATGCCATTTAGGTAAGAAATCTGACAAAGGTAAGCTGCTTCCTGGAGTTTGGGGTTTAATCTAGTTGCACGTCGCTATTCCCTGTTCCATTGATACTGAAAACATAGAATAGATGGCTAGAAATCAGCTGGAAATACACAGCATCACACAGCACCAGGAAAGGGCTGGGCATCTTCTAGAATGCCTCCAGTTCATGCAAGGTCAACAATAAATCTGGCCTAGTCCCTGTGTGCCATTGACCATGTTCCAGAATCCATAGCTGGCATGCAAGCCATTTCTTTGTAGACAAACCAAGGTGGAATGTTTTCCCTGGAGATGGAAAGCTTGAAAATCATTGTTTTGGAAAAAACCCAACTCAATATTTAACTGATTGTAGTGCATGCTGAGTGAACTGGCTCAAAAGAAATGCCCTGATGCTAGTATTCCTGAAGGAGCATCTCCACCCCTATCGTTCAGCCCGGACGCTGAGGTCCAGCTCCGAGGGCCTTCTGGCGGTTCCCTCACTGCGAGAAGTGAGGCTACAGGGAACCAGGCAGAGGGCCTTCTCCATAGTAGTGCCTGCCCTGTGGAACGCCCTCCCATCAAATGTCAAGGAAATACAGTCGTACCTTGGAAGTCTAAAGGAATCCATTCTGGAAGTCCGTTCGACTTCCAGAATGTTCGAAAAACAAAGCGTGGCTTCTGATTGGCTGTAGGAAGCTCCTGCAGCCAATCGGAAGCCCCGTCGGGTGTTCGGCTTCCAAAAATCGTTCAAAACCCGGAACACTCACTTCCGAGTTTCATCGTTCGGGAGTTAATTTGTTCGGAAGCTAAGGCGTTCGAGATCCAAGGTATGACTGTAAACAACTACAGTGGTAACTCTGGTTACGTACTTAATTTGTTCCGGAGGTCCGTTCTTAACCTGAAAATGTTCTTAACCTGAAGCACCGTTTTAGCTAATGGGGCCTCCCGCTGCCGCTGCCCGATTTCTGTTCTCATCCTCAAAGCAAAGTTATTAACCCGAGGTAATATTTCTGGGTTAGCAGAGTCTGTAACCTGAAGCGTCTCTAACCCGAGGTACCACTGTATCTGACTTTTAGAAGACATCTGAAGGCAGCCCTGTTTAGGGAAGTTTTTAATGTTTGATGTTTTAGCGTGTTTTTAATATTCTGTTGGGAGCCGCCCAGAGTGGCTGGGGAAACCCAGCCAGATGGGCAGGGTATAAATAATAAATTATTATTATTATTATTATTATTATTATTATTATTATTATTATTGGACCTATATTCGGTATTCTCCCTGCATAGGATGAAGTTGTGATGTGAAGGCTGGGAGGAAAACAGCGAAGCAGCCCCAGCCATCGACTTAAGCTTCATCTCTTTCTTTCAGCATCGTTTATGAAGTGACAGGCATATGGATGTTCGGGAGAGAGTTCTGCAAAGTCTGGATCTCATTTGACGTCATGTTCTGCACGGCTTCCATCGTCACCTTGTGTTTCATCAGCCTAGACAGATACTGCTCTGTCGTAACACCCTATCGTTATTCAAAGAGGATGTCACGGCAAAGGCAAGTATGTTTTGTCCCCCTTGCTGGAGCAGAGTTGCCGAAGCCTCTTTGGAACACGGACAACAAAGCTTCCGTTGCAAAACCTGATTTGCTGGTTTTAAGGATTGAGAAATGAAAATGCCATTGTTGCTCTTGCAACTCAGGAGGAAGTGAAAACCTAAGAGCCATTTCATTAATACCTTTCGGCCTCAAAATATAAGCTGTTGTCAAATATACATACATATGTAACTGTTTTATGTATAGTATTGTAAATAGCTTCAGGATTCCTCATGGGACGCATAATAATAAATAATAATAATAATAATGTGCAGTCTTATGTCTGAAGGTGAATTGCATATATCTTACCTTCTTTGCCAGCTGGAAACTTGTATGACCAGCCATGGGATCTTAAAAGGGTTCTGTGGTTGAGAAAAGGAGGCTGCCTATTACTTAACTGGTTCAAAAACATTAGGATCTTCCACAAAAATTGAATCCTAATTGATGCTTTTGAATTATGGTGCTGGAGGAGTCTCGAGAGTCCCATGGACTGCAAGATCAAACCTATCCATTCTGAAGGAAATCAGCCCTGAGTGCTCACTGGAAGGACAGATCCTGAAGCTGAGGCTCCAATACTTTGGCCACCTCATGGGAAGAGAAGACTCCCTGGAAAAGACCCTGGTGTTGGGAAAGATGGAGGGCACAAGGAGAAGGGGACGACAGAGGACGAGATGGTTGGACAGTGTTCTCGGAGATACTAACATGAGTTTGGCCAAACTGCAGGAGGCAGTGGAAGACAGGAGTGCCTGGCGTGCTCTGGTCCATGGGGTCACGAAGAGTCGGACACGACTAAACGACTAAACAACAACAAAAGCTAGTGAGCGATCTGCAACCCAAGAAGTTGGTCCTTCGAATCTTTTCTCTTCCGAAGAAACAGACAGGTGGCTTCAGACAAACTACTAAGCCTCAGTCTCCCTTCTGCTATACTTACGCAAAATTGGCTCATGTGCAACAGCGTATATGTGCAGGAAATATATAGATGCAAACCAGGAAATTCTGGGAAAACTGCAGTCTTTGTGGCTCGCAAGATGACCCCTTCTCCCCCGGAGCACGGAGAGGACTTCAGTGAGGGTGGAGGAAGCCCCCTAAAGACCAGAGAGACCGGAGGCACAGCAGGGCTTTAGTTTACGCTGCTCAGCCTCCCTGCCTAGCAAGCGATGTGCGGGGTGACACAACAGAAGCAGTCACTTTTCTGCATGGCCTCCAGGCTAGCTGAAAAGTGTTATGTGGAGTGTGGGAAAGCTGGGGGGGGGGAGAGATGGGAGTTTAGAGGCTTTTGAGAGGGTGCTCCCCACTCGAGATTTTTGCTTATGTGCGCAGGGGCCCAGAACGCGACCCCCGCGTAAGTGGGGAGAACGCCTGTATAGGATAAGTAAAGGCAGCGACAACTTTACTAAGATTACGTGAACATCCTTGAACATTCTAAATCAGTCTGCATATGACAAGTATTCTAATGACAATAAAGCAACATTTTCTTTTTGGCAATCCTGGAGCAGAAGCATGCATCTAAAACCCTGATCTTTCCTCATTTTCCATCCGCAACGTGGCCAACTGAATGGGCTCATTTTCAGCACCTGCACACCAGTTACAGCAAGTGGGTTGTAGCAGATGTTCCAAGTGTTCTTTTCTTATTTATATTTTTATTGATTTTTTAACATATATTTTCCAAAACCACATAACATCTCCTCTTATCTTATACAATATTTTGGCTATAAGCCTGGGACTACGTCTAATGATTTTCAATCTTCATCCCCTAATCTTGCATTTCGTTATTTTCACTCTTACCTTTAATAATCCAAAACTAATAGTCCATTCTCCTAAATTTTCCCTGCAATATTTCATATAGTCCTCCTTACAAAACTTCTTGCAATCCTACAAGCGTAGTCAGCTGATTTACAGTTATTTTTCAAATAATTCGCATATTTACTCCAATCTTCCAAGAATTTCTGATCCCGTCGGTTTCGAATTCTCCTTGTCATCTTATCCAATTCTAAGTATTCTTTCCTTTTCATTCACAGGTGCATCATAATGACCTGCGCTGTCTGGATATATTCTTCCCTGATTTCATTTTTGCCCGTCATGAAAGGCTGGAATGAGATACCCGGCGTGGATTTTGACGCGAGCAGAGAGTGCGTCTTTGTCACCAACTGGGTTTTCGCCATTGTAGCTTCAGCTCTGGCCTTCTTCATCCCCTTCGCCATCATGTGCAGTATGTACTTCTTCATCTACCGTGCATCGAGGCTCAAGGCCTCCCGCATCGTGTCTCAGACCCTCGACCTTCACTACCACCCACAGAGTAAACGCCAGAACAGCCTGCAGCTGGAAAACAAGGCAACTCGCACCATCAGCATCCTCATATCCGTCTTCGTACTGTGCTGGCTGCCGTATTTTGTCTTCAACGTATGGTTAGCCACCAAAGGCGCCAATTCCACCAGCAAAGTTCTTGTTGGCACCTTCAAGATCATCACCTGGCTGGGCTATTGCAATTCCACAATCAACCCAATGCTCTATGCCTTCCTCAACCGGGACTTCCGGCGAGCTTTGAAGAAACTGCTGGCCTGCAGGCGCAGGTCTCAAGTGGACATGGGCGAGGATATCGTTTCGATAGTTACGTTCACAAAGACAGCTCAAGACCCCAGAGTGCATGGGGAAAGAAGATCTGTGTTCTGCGGCTCTGAATAACAAGGGCAGACACGATGGTCGCGCCTCCTGCTGCAACCTCTGCAAGTAGGAGGAGAGTCACTGGAATCCTTCACCATCCAGTACGGGAACCCTAGATATAGAACGGATTTTGGGCTGAACTTGTATTGCAAAACATAAGCATGGTGAAGTTTTTTCTTGTGCAGCAGGTAAATAGCTACAAGGGGAAATAGAACAGGGGTCAGCAACCTTTTTCAGTCTTGGGCTGGTCCACCGTCCCTCAGACCATGTGGTGGGCCAGACTATTTTTTTTTTTTGGGGGGGGGGGGAAATGAACGAATTCCTATGCCCCACAAATAACCTAGAGATGCATTTTAAATAAAAGGACACATTCTACTCATGTAAAAACACCAGGCAGGCCCCACAAATAACCCAGAGATGAATTTTAAATAGGACACATTCTACTCATGTAAAAACACCAGGCAGGCCCCACAAATAACCCAGAGATGCATTTTAAATACCCTGTTTCCCCTTTTTTAAGACGTAGTCATAAAGTAAGCCATGGCAGGTTTTTATCACATTTGCAAAAAATAAGCCATACCCCGAAAATAAGCCATAGTGCTGCCATTGTCCCTGTCGCCTCCTAAGCCCCTCCTTCCTGTTCCTGGCGCTCAGGGAGCCAGGACATCCCCTGAAAATAAGCCACCCTGTGTTTTTATGAGGGAAAAAAATATAAGACAGTGTCTTAAAATAGGGGAAACACGGTAGGACACATTCTACTCATGTAAAAACACCAGGCAGGCCCCACAAATAACCCAGATGCATTTTAAATAGGACACATTCTACTCATGTAAAAATACGCTGATTCCCGGACCGTCCGCGGGCCGGATTGAGAAGGCGATTGAACCTTATCTGGCCCACGGGCCTTAGGTTGCCTACCCCTGAGCTAGAATATGCCAACAAAAGAAGTCATTGATTATTCTAGCCGGGGCTGGATTCAAACCCTTTCAGTGCCAAATGTAGCAGAGCACCAGTTAGATCCATTAAGCTACAGACCTGGGTTTTAGCTTTCTATAAGACACGGCCATTCTGGCAGGTTGTCTGCAACAGCTTTTGCCACGACTACCGTTATTCCCTTTGGCTCGGTTTCTCCACCGCTATTTCCGATGCTGCCTCCAGCTTGAATCACCACTTGAATCAATGGCTAGGGAGGGTCGATATTCCTTTTGTCTCTTTTTGTTCCTCGCTAGTGTCCTTCTTAAACCTCTGAAGGAACAACTGCAGTAAACTTTGGGAATCGATGGTCTAGGATTAACCACAAAATCAAGACCTTTCTGGTCAACCCCCTGGTCTTAGTAGGCATGTTGATGTTCAGCAGAGACTATATAAATTGCATTGTACTTTGTAAATGGCAGCAGAAATCAGAATATGCTGTCTAGGATGCAAAAGGTCATGTGTGCTACGGGATGTTTTCAGTTCTTCCTCCTATTGCAGCCTGCAAAAAAGAGGTAAGTATGGCTTGGGTAACCTCCAGAGTTAGGTACAATGTGAGGGATGCGATCTATTTGTGAGACAGAGAAATATTTGGCAATGATGCATGGCTCTTTGGATTGCAGCCAATGGAAAACGGCAAAAGGAGTTACACTGGTTGTTATTTAAGGGGAGGAGAAACAACTGCATCTAAATAAAAAAAGACTTTATTAAATCAGACTTGAAAGAAGTCACAGTAATTAAATGCACCTAACAATTGTTCCAAGTGCATACTGTACACCGCCAACCCAAATGGATTGATCTTGCCATTTTATAAATAAAATTAACATATTTACAGTGAGAAAAGGGTGTTATTAAGCAATAACATCCTAGTAAAGAAATGTGTCAATGATTACTACAAGCCTGCAAGATTACAGTGGATGGTACATCCAGGAAATACAAAATAAATGAATAAATGCTTAATTTGTTATTGTTGCAATTTGAACCCAGGTTCAACCAGATTTTTTATTACTAAATCTTCTTCCATCTTCATCTAAACACTTTTCAATAACTTCTACTGTGTAGAAACAAATCACAATTTGCTCTAGAACTGGCTACCAATAGTAAAACTATTCTTACTTTATCCTCCAGGGACAAAATATAGAGGTTTTTTTTTAATATTTTAAGCTTGTTTTAAAGGTCTTCATGTCTTAAATGAACGTAATCAGGACCTAGATACCAGAGTTAGAGAGACCGCTTGGTTCTATAAAAATACAGAATTTAATTCTATTTACATCACAGGCCTCCTTTCCAAATTCCCTAGAAAATATTAACACAATCCAAACACCAAAGGGTGTATCGCAGCTAAGGTAGGCCAAGTTATGGTGTGAAAGTCATCTGAAAAGCGTTAAACAGAAACTATTAGCTTCATCCCATGATAATTTTGTGCATAAAACTGAAAATGAGAAAATAAAGCTCTGAGCAGGAATATCCCAGTGACATTGCTTGATGCTGGATTATCCTGCCGGGAGACCACTCCGAGATCTGTCCAGTGTGCTCATAATAATTGTGCCATCTTGTTTACTCGGCTATCTTGAATGCTTCATTCCGGATGTACTCATTGTCCGTGACCTTTGCCTGAGCACTGGCGTTGCTGGGAACTCGACGTCTTCAAATAAAGGGTTTTCGATGATGTCTGCAGCCTCTGGTCTTTCCGTGGGGCTTGGAGACAGCATGTGCTTTACCATTGCATACTAAATGGAAAATAGGGAAAATCTGTGAGATTTCAGACAGTGGAAATGTTTTCAGTTATCCACAGTGCCCAGCTCTAGTCTGCCTCCTGACTGCATAAGAAATGCAAAGACTCTCTTTGAGAAGCAATTTGGGCTCATCGTAACCCCAATATTTTATTTTAAAATTCCAGTGAATAAATACATATTTTACTTATTACTTACTTCTCCTGGAGGAATTAAGACTTTTTTCCTTTGCAAAACCCTAAGAGATTTTTTTTAAATGAAGAATTTTCTCAATGAAATGAATTGTAATTAACTCAAGTT
Organism: Darevskia mixta; assembly: GCA_034641385.1. NCBI lineage: Eukaryota > Metazoa > Chordata > Lepidosauria > Squamata > Lacertidae > Darevskia > Darevskia mixta. The sequence continues at coordinate 617,064 of JAWWNH010000143.1, read as the reverse complement.
TTTACCCAACAGAATGGTAGGGAGGTATCTGAAGCCAAGATAGAAAACTTGATAGAAAACTGCTTGTGGAACCCACACAAACTGATTTAATTAATATTAAGGAGAGCTGATGCTTCTAACTTTTGGGTTATTTGGGTGTTGCGTGGACACAGTGGTGCCTAGCCCCAGTTAAATTAATATTGTGGATTCCTCCACTTATTTCTATAGGCAGCATTAAAACATATTTTATTATATGCCCACTTACTTTTTTCCTATAGAGGTTTTGTACCTTAAGGTCAACCTGAGTCTACTGAGAATTCCTCTCTTGTGTGTGGCTGGTGCACTTTTGACTACATAAGCATGTGACTGGGAATACTTAATCGGTAATTAAAAGGACTGGATTGCTTGTGCATAGCAAATAAAAGAGTGGGCAAAACACATTCCTTTTAATGTGGTGCCAGTCTTAAATAAATGATTTAACGACACACAGTACTAGCGTTAGGAGAGCAAGCATTAACCAGAAATGAAGCACAAATAAGATGCAATGGTATCCCTTTCAACATTAATTATCTTATGGACGTCTTTCATTAACATCTATTTACGTCATGATAAAAATTGTTCCCCTTTGAAATCACAGTAAGTCATGAATTTTCTAATGAAGTTACCCACCACCATTATTTATTTCAGCTTGTCTAAATGTTATCCCCCAAGATTAAAAAATAATTCCACAGCTTAAAACTATAACCCAAGCAAAGCTTGAAAATAAACCACACAACCAGACCAAAGTTATATTAAAACTTACCTCCTGTGGGTATTTCTGAATGAAAAGCGGAGGGAAAGTCAAGTTCCTTACTTCGCTCAATGTCTGTAACAAGAATTTTTTTTTTAAGCCTTTGTATTGTCATTTGAAACATTGCTCTTTACAAGCTAAGCTAAAATCTACTTTCTCACCGGGAAGAGAGAAGGATAGCTTCTAGCAGGAGGTACCTACCCTGACTCTCTCCATTTGAGTGCTGAAAGGGTAAAGGAGCTCAAACAAGATCAGCCCCAAAGAAAAGATATCCACTTTGTGTGAATAAGCGTTTCCATAGACCTAGAGAATTCAAGACAAAAAAAAGTGGTGGTCAGGCAACTGGATCTTTTGAACTCATACAGGGCACAATTATTCCTTCCTACACCTGTCTCTTCCCAAACCCAACCAAATATACAGAACTGGAGCGAACTGTAAATCAGCCAAGATCTAATCATTTTTAGCTGGTTTTAATAAACGTTAATGGATAATAATTTCATTGTAAGACACCACAATTACTTGAAGAGCCTGAAAATGGTAGACTTACTATGCCTGTAACTCAAAAATCTACTTCATAACAGCGGCCAACTTATACATGCAACAAAGTTGAGGAATGTGGGAAACCCCTTCCCACATATACACCAACCCGTGAATGGTGTGTATTTTCAAATAAAACGTTTTTCACAACAGTAACCCCTCCCTCTAATAAACTGTAACCCAAATGGCACTAACTGAGAAGAGGTAGGTATTGGAATGTTCAGGGGTACCATGAGGCTGCAGAGATATGAAGCATCTTTAGAAAGAACCCTAAGGGACTCCAGTTCAAAACAGACCAATGGGGACAGAGCATCCACTAAGAGTCTCTTGAAGGGTGAACAGATAGCAGGGACGGGATGGAATATCATGGAAGAGGGCATGGCTGGCTGGAAAGTAAACAGGAGCACTTCACACTGCAACGTTTTATTGCAGGCCATGCTTGCAAATATCACCCTATACTGTCTGAAGTGCTCACTGGAAGGACAGATCCTGAAGCTGAGGCTCCAATACTTTGGCCACCTCATGAGAAGACTTCCTGGAAAAGACCCTGATGTTGGGGAAGATTGAGGGCACAAGGAGAAGGGGACGACAGAGGACAAGGTGGTTGGGCAGTGTTCTCGAAGCTACTACCGGTAACATGAGTTTGACCAAACTGCGGGAGGCAGTGGAAGACAGGAGTGCCTGGTGTGTTCTGGTCCATGGGGTCACGAAGAGTAGGACACGACTAAACGACTAAACAACAACAACTGTCTGAAAACACGTAATGACACCCAGAAATATTTTAAAACATTATTCTACATCTACCAAAAGTTGAAGTTACATGATTCTCCAGTGTACAGAATTTTAAAAAACCAGCTACCAATGAATGTAATTAAAGCTAATATATTTAAAGCCTGAAAAAGGTACACACACCACACACACTTTCTCAGCATTCCCCACTACAACCTTGTAACACGGATCAGGAATTTTGTTTGTTTGTTTGTTGAATTTATATACCGCCTTATACCCGGAGGTCCCTATTCCCATATTGTAGAGGAGTGCTGAGACTGGGGAAAAAAGAGTTGTTTGTCCAATGTTACTTAGTCAGCTTGTACCAGAGACAAGGTTAAAAAAACACAGCTTCCTGGTTCACAGTTCATATTTACAGTCAATAAGCTGCTCTAGCATCTAGGTTTTAAAAATTAAAGTGGCATTTAGCTCTGCTGATTAAAACCAAGGCATAGAGCGCACCTGTTCTGGGCTCATGTAGAGCTTGGTCCCAACTTGCCCCGTGTGTCTGTCATAAGCTGGCATTGGTGTTAGAACAGAGTTGTCTTCTTCGTCTTGGTCCATTTCAGTCACGAGCCCAAAATCCCCAACTTTTACTATGTCATCCATTGTGAAAAATATGTTGGAGGGCTAGAAGAAAAACAGATCCAGTGAGCACGTGGAGGACCAAGTAAATATATTAAGTAAGACCTAGCTTTCTGTCCACATCTAGTAGGTCCTGTTCAATTGTGTCAACCACTAAGCCTAGGGCTTGCCAATCAGAAGGTCGGCAGTTCGAATCCCCGCGACGGGGTGAGCTCCCGTTGCTCGGTCCCTGCTCCTGCCAACCAAGCAGTTCGAAAGCACAAAGTGCAAGTAGATAAATAGGGCATTTCTGTGTGCTGCTCTGGTTCACCAGAAGCGGCTTAGTCATGCTGGCCACATGACCCGGAAGCTGTACGCCGGCTCCCTCGGCCTATAGAGCGAGATGAGCGCCGCAACCCCAGAGTCACCCGTGACTGGACCTAATGGTCAGCGGTCCCTTTACAACATTTGTGGAAGACAGCCTTTGTTTACCCAAAATGTAAAACACACATGTGCTGATCTGAAAGCCATCCTGAAGATTCTGTTGACTTTGCTGCAGGACAACAGCTTCAAAATAAAATAGAAGCGGTGGTGGCACACTGTACAGGTGTAAAGCAGAAGCAGAGGATCCCACAGTGGCAGCATTATGCCAAACAAGGATAGTATTTTGATGGGGAAGTGATGTGAGGAGCACACACATTTCTCCCTCTTCCTCCTGCTTGCCATTTGCTCTGTGACTGAAACTTATTGGTTTCATAGGCCAGATTGTACCTGCGCTAAAAAGTGCAACCATTTCCTTGAAGGAACTTCCTCCCCTCTTTTGAAAGCATATCCGCCACCTTTCTGCCTTAGGTCAACCCCCAAGGTGGCTCACATCAAGAAGCTGCCACTGCAGCTGGGGGAAATCAGGGGGAAAGTTATCCGAGTTGCCAAAGTCATTGCTGATCCCTTTGAGACTGCATAGCCTTCTCTTCAGTGGAGGGCAATGCTCCTTAGAGGCAACAGGAAAGGCTGCAGAAACCAAAGGAATCAACAATGCTCTCAACTGGAGAGTGCTTGGATGATCACCGCTGCTCCCGCTTAAGCTTCAGTGTTTTTGGTAGAAGTCTTTTGCCTTGGTTTGCCTCTTGGCCGCAAGGGACCTTCTGACGCCTCAATGGCATCTGCTGCATTGAAAGTGGGACATGACCAATGGACAGAAACCAAGGGCATGGTGTATTCATCATCACCCTTACACGTTCTTAATATTTTTCCCAAGTACTAGATTAAGGCTTTAGTAAGTGCATAAGCTATTCTCAGAAATAAATACGCTAGTGCCCAAGTAAAACGGGGAACCTGTACAAGTTTTGGGATTGTAGCCAACTTAGTTCTACTCTGAGAAGGCCCACCAAGTAAGGCATGCATTGAATGGGTCGACTCTGAATTTGACTATGCTCCCTCTTAAATCAGACTGCCTCGAAAATACTCCTCAGATTCTTTTCCATTTATAGACATGCTAGAGGATGAAGGGGCATGCGAAGATATACAAAGGGGAACAACTGAAAGCTTAATCTGCACGTGTAACATGCATCTACAACTAATGAACAAGGATGCTCTAACGCAGGTAGAATGCACAAGAAGAAATAATCATATGGAGAAAGAAATCTGAATTGATGTAACCAACTGCTTAAGACCCTATCAAGTACATTTCAAAGAGAACAATGGTTTCTTAATGTCATGTCAGAACAGCAGTTCCTTGAAAAGCTGTATCTTAAATCAAACGGAGTGAAGTTGCACAAGGAAGATGTAGCAACTACTGTGGGAGCATTGTGTTACAGTTCCCAGTTTGGACTCTGGGTCAGCCACACTAATCCCTCATTTGATACTCTGCTAAAGGGCAAAGGGCAATGAACACAATTCATGGGGCTCCCAAGCATCCACATGCAGACTCCTAACTACCGTATTTTCCGGCATATAAGACGACTGGGCGTATAAGACGACCCCCAACTTTCCCAGTTAAAATATAGAGTTTGGGGTATACTCGCCGTATAAGAAATACGACCCAGCGTATAAGATGACCCCCGACTTTTGAGAAGATTTTCCTGGGTTAAAAAGTAGTCTTATACGCAGGAAAATACTGCAGCTTGTGCTAAGGAACTGAAAGTTTATAGTCATGGTGTCGTTTTTCGGTACAAACCTTGAGGTCCCGATGCATTAACCCTTTCCCATGCAGAAACTGAACAGCTTCAGCTATCTGTAGAAAGATCAGCAGGCAATCTGTCCTGTCTCTCTCCTCTATCGTACATCTTCGGTTCATCCAGTCTTTGAGGTTTTCTTTCCTACAGAGCTGCATCTGAATGTAAAGGTACACTTTTGGAGTGGTAGGCATGGCTTTTTGTGCAGAGTTCTTAGAGAAGTCTAAACTTAAGGTCGTTGGTCTTGGTGGAGAAACAGACAAAGGGCTTGCTGAAGATGACTTCCTGTTACTGGATCCCTTTGTGCTTGTTGCTTTATCCTCACAGTGGCTATTGTCAAGCGAGTCACCCGTGTTACTTTCTTTACTAGAAGTATTATCACAACCGGAGTCTTCAAAGACAATAGACGAAGAGGTCCTCTCCCTCACTCTCACTGTTGGCATGGCTGGAAGACAAAGTTCAAAGGAGTGTCCAGGATCATTTTCATCAACAGTACTACCCTCCATATCACAGTCGGCAAGGAAGCTGTCTTGCATGTTTGACACAGGATCTGCCAACTGGCTCAAGTCTCCGTTATCAATGGCAGAGAATTCCAAAGGGGAGAACTGGCTCTCTGATGAATCCGATTGGCCACAAGGTATCCCAACAGAAAGCAAGGTCTTCCTTTCTACAGATGTAGCAATAACTTCAATGTGTTCCTTTGCAGAGAATGGCTCAGTTCTAATTTTATATGATGGCACTTCCATTGGGCTGGGAGAACTGAGTGGCCAATCAGTACTTAATTTAAATAAAAAAAAAAAGGAGAACAGAACATTACAAAACTTTTGGTCATTTTAAAATGCATTACCTAAAGAACAGTATCAGCATAGCTTTGGATTTTCTTTCTCAAAATAGAAGTATAAACAAGTCAAACTAACAATAAAGAAAACGGTCACCACCTACTGGGAACCACCACCAAATATTTTTTCGCCATTGTTTTTCAACCATCAGTGTTTTACCTTTTTTACCTATGGACAGTGTAACAAGGAATGTCCTCCTGAACGCTTTTGATACTTTCCTGTGAGGTAGCACTCCTACCACCAAATGTTCCGGAAAACCACATCACTGATTGGGCAGGACACAGCATCAGGTTTCATCCTCACCCCTTTTCTAATCTCCCCCTATTAAAGAATCTAGGGCAGGTAATTATTTAAAAAGCAATATAATCAAAATTTTAACTTACTTTATGCAAAAACAAATTTGAGATAGCCCATGTTTGCTTATCCCTAGCTATCAATCTGTTCTAGGTTCCCCTGTAAGTGAATTCCTTGTAAGACTTATCTAAGTCTACAGTGTCCCGTATTCACTTTCTTCCCCAAACCATTGGAAATAAGTGCAGGTTACTTACCTGTAACGCACATTCTTTAAGTAGCCTTTTGCAAAGGTACACATACAGAAATTGCACCTCCACAGAGTAGCATATTGGAAACTTCTAAAGCTAAAAATGGTGGGAGATTGTTACCCCTCCCCTGGAGAAAGAAGTTCACTACATTACGCCTGTGCCTTGACGGGCAAGTGAGCGCCTTCCCATTCTTGAGTACCCACTTCCGGAGTGTGAAGACCAACTGGAAAGAGAGCCTTCGGGGGAAGGAGTAACTGAACAGGAGACAGTCAAAGAATCTTCCTTACAAGTAAGCAACCTGTCTTGTCTTGTTTGAAGTTTCTTACAGGCACACATATGGGAGAGTAGCTGGCTGGCTTACTGGTGGTAAGCGAATACTAATCAGCTGAAAACACTACAGGGATCACCATTCCAAACACATGCCTATAGAATGGACCCAAAGGGCGCTGTCTGGCCAAATGTTTGAACGTCCGAAGTGTGGAATGTCCACTCCACATCATTCTTAGCATCAGAGAAGAACACAGGAAGGACCAAGTCCCGATTCAAAAAGTGATGGCCAGCTGCACTTGAGCAAAGAGCCTGCAACATTCTGCCAAAATGATAACTAAAAAAAGCAGTTTTGTAAGACATAACTGCAGTTCACAGGTAAAAAGGACCCCTGACCGTTAAGTCCAGTCGCGGACGACTCTGGGGTTGTGGCGCTCATCTCGCTTTACTGGCCGAGGGAGCCAGCGTTTGTCCGCAGACAGCTTCCGGGTCATGTGGCCAGCAGGACTAAGCCACTTGTGGCAAACCAGAGCAGCACATGGAAACGCTGTTTACCTTCCCACCGGAGCGGTACCTATTTATCTACTTGCACGTTGATGTGCTTTCGAACTGCTAGGTTGGCAGGAGCAGGGACCGAGCAACGGGAGCTCACCCCGTCGCAGGGATTCGAACCGCCAACCTTCTGATCGGCAAGCCCTAGGCTCTTTGGTTTAGACCACAGCGCCAGCCGCGTCACAGGTAGCCATAGGCTAAAACAGGCAGCTGTAAGTTAAGTCCAAGCTCCATAAAGGGATGGACACATAGGCAGGAGAATGGAAGTTACAGAATAATTTCAGAAAATACTTATAAGGGATGAGACCAGACTGAGTAGTAATCAACTGAACAGCAATAGGCTGATAAGCAGAAAAGTGAAGAGGCAGGGAGGAGATAGCCAGATCCAGGGAATGCTCCAAAATCAACGGGGACAACTATATATGATTTCTGAGTACTTAGCTTCCACAAGTTCAAAAGTACCATACCCCGAGGTTAAATAGGGGCTGAAAGCTTCTACTGCACAAAGAAGTAGCAGCCCAGGTGCAAATGAGCACCATGGGTCGACATGCAATGTTTTGGTGGGCCAAAGATACAGTGGTGCCCCGCAAGACGAAATTAATTCGTTCTGCGAGTCTTGTCGTCTTGCGAGTTTTTTCGTCTTGCGAAGCACGGTGCTGCGAACCACTAGATGGCGCTGTTTCCCATAGAAATGCATTGAAGTGCGGTTTCCCATAGGAATGCATTGGGAACTCGCAAGACGTTTTCGTCTTGCGAAGCAAGCCCATAGGGAAATTCGTCATGCGGAGCGACTTCAAAAATGAAAAACTCTGTCGTCTAGCGAGTTTTTCGTCTTGAGAGGCATTCGTCTTGCGGGGTACCACTGTACTAGCATTGTTTTTATACTTCTTGTTATGTGCAGATGATGCCACTCAGTAGCATTTTGAGATACTTGGATCCAAAGTCCCAGTAACCAAGGAAGCCAAAAATGCTCATAGTGCATGAAGGAGTGTATTCTCCTACATTCAGAGGCATGATGCCCATTGCAGGCATGCCTTAAATATTTTTCCTGTCTTCTCTTTATTAATCATCACTTCATTTGACATTCATTCAATGTTCTTTTTGTCATTCCATCTGCGCTCAGGCTCAGATAATGCGTTGTGCAACTGACTCAGCTTGCCCCTCTCCCTCTGAGTCCGTGTCCAAGCCACTGCCAGTTGTCTAGGTCACAGCTAAGTCCCTAGGCTTTGACCACATAGTTTTTACAATATTCCTTCAAGCCCAAACAATGCACAGAGCTTACAAGGGTCAATGGTGCAGATGGAATCCCATTTGAGAATCCAGGCTGCGCTGAAGGTTGTACTAAAGAAGTCTCAGAACCTGAAGGCCTCAAACCTCAGAAAGCAGAAATGCCAGCATCAGGGTCAGGAAACAATCCCTGTCCAAAAGCCAGCAGATTGTTGGCAAACAGAACAATACAGGTTTTTAAAAGTCCAATCCCACAAAGCAGCTCTAAAGTGCAGAGTACTATTTCATAAAGCCTGCTTAGTAAACTTGAGGCAGAAAATGCACAATACAGTGGTACCTCTGGTTACAAACTTAATTCGTTCTGGAGGTCCGTTCTTAACCTGAAACCGTTCTTAACCTGAGGTACCACTTTAGCTAATGGGGCCTCCCGCTGCCGCCGCACCGCTGGCGCACAATTTCTGTTCTCATCCTGAGGTAAAGTTCTTAACCCGAGGTACTAATTCTGGGTTAGCGGAGTCTGTAACCCGAAGTGTTTGTAACCCGAGGTACCACTGTACCACCTTCTGCTCCTCTCCCAAGAAGAAAGGCTTGTTGTTCCTGGGGATTGGGGACATTCATCCCACAGCAATGAGAGTTTTAAAAGGTGTCATAGTACAGGTGAAACTCAAAAAATTAGAATATCGTGGAAAGGTTCATTTCTTTCAGTAATTTAACTTAAAAGGTGAAATGAATATATGAGATATCATGACATGCAAAGCGAGATATGTCAAGCCTTTATTTGTTATAATTGTGATGATTATGGCGTACAGCTGATGAGAACCCCAAAGTAACAATTTCAACTTTGGGGTGCTCATCAGCTGCACGCCATAATCACAATTATAACAAATAAAGGCTTGACATATCTCGCTTTGCATGTCATGAGTCTATCTCATATATTAAACTCCAGTAGCTAATGAAAACAATTGCTTACATAAATGGACTTTTCCACAATATTCTAATTTTTCGAGTTTCACCTGTACATGCAAGGCCAGGCAGTTCTCATGGCTACTGAAGGCCTAAGAAATAACTACAGGGGGGAAGCCCACAAACGCTCGAGAGAAAATTCTCCATGATGCTCCTCCGAAAGTTCTCTTAAAGGCAGGGGCTGTACTTTCTTCCACCTTTTTAAGCTCTAGAAGTGTCTGATTATTGTATTAACACCTCACTTTTCTTCCATCATGGATTTCAAAGTGGGGGTTCTCGGGTAAATCTCCCACCCAGGCACTAGCCAGACCCAAGCCTGCTTAGCTTCTACAGGGTGGCTGCATCATTTGCCTGAGACCATGTCCTGTTTCCTGTGCAGATGCAGGTCCTGTATGTGTACTTGCATAAAGCCCATAAAGAAAAAACAGGAGTTTTGAAACAAAGCAGTAAGATGAGGCTGTCCAAATACATGCATGTTATTATTTTAAAAGCTAGTGCAAAACAAATCCGGTAGATAGAGACAGCTAAACAAGGACTCACAGAACAATACACAATTTTTATACAAACTAGAAGTTACTGTGCAGAAATATAGAGCTTTCTCATTTCTTGCAGTTAGGAGAACAATACTCTCCAGGGAAGTAGAATACTTTCCCGAGACTTTCCAGGAACTGAGAGTGATACCTTTCATCTTTTAGCCACAATTTGTCCATTCTTTCCTGCCAGCTCTCAGGTGGCGCTTCCAGCCATGCATTGAAATACCGAACAATACAATGATGTTCAAGTTTTGCTAATGCTTTTACTTCACGCATCACCTTCTCGCGAGCCAATTCCCTAAAATTGAAAGAGTCATAATGTAAAATAAAGAAGAAGTCAGTTCTCTGTGGGAGATGAGCTGGGACAACTTTTAACTGTCATGGTTATTTTAATTTATAAAAGACAACATTCTGCTTAGAGTTTCATGCTCTGGTGTGTGGACACCACATTAGAGGTACACTTTGTAATCGACAGGTAAGTGCAGCAACTTATTATTAACACGGTTTTTTTCCTGCTTTGTTGGGATGAGAAAAAGTACCTAAGGAAATGTTCAACAATGCCCCAGGAACACTTTTGGTATGCAAGACATGTCCTAGGATGAGACCAAGTAGGACTGACATGTGGACCACAGTGCCACCTAGAGATGCATCACGTAAAGGAAACTAGATACTGTAATAAAAGACATTTACTCACCTATTTGGAAGACGAATTCTTTTAATAGCGTAGTTGCAGTCATCCACTTTATTTCTGGCTTCAAACACTACTCCAAATCCTCCACGACCTAGACACTGAATTGGCTCAAAGTCGGTTAGATATCTGCAAAAGAAAGAAAGAAAAATGCTTGTGATTTAGATCTGATTATGATGATTAGCAGTTCATCTAAAATAGTCATACCTCAAGTTGCGTTTGCTTCACGTTGTGTTACGAACGCACAGGAGAGATCTGAGCGCTTCGTGCATGTGCAGGAGCACTCTATCACATCACACGCAGAAGCGGTGCTCTACTTATGGACTTTTTGCGGTGCGAACAGCACCCCGGAATGGATCGCATCCGTAAGTAGAGGTACCACTGTACTAGAGACGTATTTTGGTTTACTTTTGCAAACAACAGTGGTTTAAGTACATTCAGCCAAATATTCCTCTTAAAACATGGGAAGATTCCTTACACCGTATCAGACCATTAATATGTCCAACTGGGTATTGTTGAAGCGAGATGAGCACCGCACCCCAGTCACATTTGACTGGACTTAACCGTCCAGGGGTCCTTTACCTTTACCTGTTGACAATGACTTGGAGCACCTCTCCAGGGTTTCATACAGGAGTCCTCCCCAGCCCTAACTGGAGATACCAGGGATTGAGTCTGGGGCCTTCTGCACATGATGCATGTGCTCTTATCACTGAGCTACAACCTACCACATTGTACTCCAATGTAACATCTTCTGGCAACCAGAGCATATTTTTTTTATTTAAGGAAACCCTTTCCACGCAAATGGCATATTTTAAGTAAGTAAGCCTCCAATAGCACCCACCCCACAATTCAGAGCCACAACAACAGAGAGGCATACAACATACACTTTTTCCACTTAAAGGTAAAGGGACCCCTGACCATTAGGTCCAGTCGTGACCGACTCTGGGGTTGCGGCGCTCATTTTGCTTTATTGGCCGAGGGAGCCAGCGTACAGCTTCCGGGTCATGCGGCCAGCATGACTAAGCCGCTTCTGGCGAACCAGAGCAGCGCACGGAAACGCCGTTTACCTTCCCGCTGCAGCGGTACCTATTTATCTACTTGCACTTTGACGTGCTTTCGAACTGCTAGGTTGGCAGGAGCAGGGACCAAGCAACGGGAGCTCATCCCGTTGCGGGGATTCGAACCGCCGACCTTCTGATCGGCAATCCCCAGGCTCTGTGGTTTAACCCACAGCACCACCCGCGTCCCTTTTTTCCACTTATTTCCTCTTAAAAACTGTACCTTGTGCTATGTAGGGGGCTCCTTTTAAAGCTCCCCTGAGTTTGAGGGATGGTTTGTTGAGTTTTATGGGGGAGGAGAATTGCTTTTGGAAAGAGGGACTCAGAAAAAATGAAAGTCCATTACACTCTGAATGGTGCACAGAAGAGAGGGATAGAAAAGTAATTGCTTTTACCTTGACACATATCCAGAGTTCTGAAAGTCACCCCAGCTGTTATCTTTAGTCTGTCCAATAGCAGGTTCATATTTACTGTCTGTCTGACACTGAGTTTCGGACTCCTTCCGCTGCTGAGATAGGAACAGATTGTTTATAACAGAGGCAGCTCAATACTAACTTTACTGACAAGGATAGAAGAACGAAATTTAAAAGGTAGTGCTACATCCTGCTCACCACACACTAAAAATGGGGGTCGGGGGGAGAGAAAGGACATGATTTTCATAAGCTAACATTTGGAGGTTGTTTTTGGTAACAGTAACTCCCTGCATGACATGGCAGGGAATTGCTCTGAGGACAGAGCAATAGTTTGCCAACAACATTTTCCCACACCCTTCTAATACTAGATGAGCTTTTCCACGCTGGAGTGACACAGCAGAGGATTGTTGAAGCCTTGAAAACCTTTAAATAATTAAAAGTACCTAAGCTGCAAGATGGGATAGGCACTGAGGGAGTGGTATCATCATTCACATCTCGGGTAATCGTAACTGCACATGGCAATTGCCACGTGCTTTAGACCTGGAATAACATTATATCATTTATAAATTGCCTCTAGATGTTGTAGAACCGTTAGTTAGATAATTAGAAAAGAGGAAGATAAAAAGTTCACTGCATCTAAAACTGCGAAAACATGATCATTGCAACTCAACTGCAACGTGGAAGCTTCAAAGCACAGCTTCAAAGGGAAGTTCTTGCTCGAGATATAACTAACTGGTTGTATAAATTTCTATTAAAAGGAAGTTCTTGCTCTAGATATAACTAACTGGTTGTATAAATTTCTATTAAAAGGAAGTTCTTGCTCGAGATATAACTGACTGGTTGTATAAATTTCTATTAAAAGGAAGTTCTTGCTCTAGATATACCGGTAACTACCTGGTTGTATAAATTTCTATTAAAAGTAATGATCAGGACAAGTGCCTGAGATGATCTAGTAGTCAGTTCTTAGGACAACCTATTGATTTATATGAAACCAAAGCAAGCTTGTATCAAGTTCGTAAGCGCTGCAATTCATTACTTGAATAAATGTAATCTAAAACACGAAAAGCCTCAAAAGGGAAAACATGCAATTACACTTTCAAGAATCGATTCACTCTACTTACTCGACTGCGAACATGCGGATGGAAAAGTCTACGCACAATAAAAGTTGTGGCCACAATGCATAATATGATGGTGCTAATGATTTCTTTCCACCAGTGCAGAAGTAGAACTGGATCTTTTTTGCGGATGTTTTGTGGATAGTTCATGTCTGCAAATCTCACGGTGATCTGGGTGCTTCGTCTGTGCCTCTCTCGAGTGTAGTAGGGCAAAAAATAGCCGTTATCTGTATTATTTTAAAAAACGAACAAAGGGTATAAGAATGTTTTCGTAAATCTACAAACCATCAGGTGGTACTAATCTTTCGATAAATAAAATTTCACCTTTGAAATGTTGTTGACCAGTGAAAAACCCATGTAGTGGCCAAAGAACCTAAAGAAGTGGCTAGAACCTAAAGAATATGTCCAACTTTAGGCAAATCCAGTGAGAATTTTGATATTTTGTCCTTTGAACAGTGACTCTCTATACCATACTAGAAGATTTTTGAAATCTCATAGAAAGCTACCAAGTCAAACCATTGGTCCATCTGGCTCAGTACAGTCTACATTAAAGTGTGGGGAATCTTTGGCCCTCTGTATGTTTCTGAGCTACAACCAGCTAGCATGATGGGAATTGTAGTTCTGCAACATATGGAGGGCTAACAGTTGCCCACACTTGGTCCATGCCAGGCATCCCCAAACTCGGCCCTCCAGATGTTTTGGGACTACAATTCCCATCATCCCTGACCACTGGTCCTGTTAGCTAGGGATGATGGGAGTTGTAGTCCCAAAATATCTGGAGGGCCGAGTTTGAGGATGCCTGGTCTATGCTAAATGGCAGCGGCTTTCCAGGATTTCAGGTCTCTCCCAGCCCTAACTGGAGATACCAGGGATTGAACCTGCGGACTTTCCTCATTGCTCTCCTTCCTTTCAAGATGGGTTTTGCTGCTCTTCAAGAACGATGCAGAAAGCCTCCTTGGGCTGAGGTTCTCTATAGGGCAGAGAAACTCTTCCAGTATTCAGAAGACAGCCGTCTCAAATTATTTAGAGGCTAAGAATTAGGGTTCCACAGATACCATTATTTACTTTAACTAGGTTTTGTTACTGTTAAGTATAAAAAGGAGCTAGGGATTTCACCTATCAAAACCATGGGTGAAAACAAAGCATAGCTCACACACACACCATAGGGATACTGCAGGACGGAAAGGGCACCGTTACTGTATTCTTCATGAGAAAACTTGTCATTGCTGAGACATTTATCAAACTCATCTGATCCCACCAGCACAGGAGTTCTAGAAGGAGAATCTAGAAACAAAGCATAAATTTTCAGAGTGAGTCTGTTTCACACATTACATTTGAATGAGCATTCCTGCGGGCATAGAACCTTTCAGAAATCCTAAATAGCGCTTCTAGAAATGGCCACCATCATCTAGAGCAGGGGTGAGGAACCTTTTTTGGCCTGGTGGGCCAGATCTTCATCTCCCCCCACACTGAGGACCAACTTAGACAGGTACCATATCACGACTGACAGGTTAACTGACAAGTGGGTGGTCCTGCCCACCCTGGAAAGTTGACCTGATGGTGGAGAGAGAAAATCAGCTTTGCTAGCACATTCCCCACTGGGAAAATACTAGTAAAGCAGCACCAAGCAGGACTGAACCCCACCAGTCAGCTGACTGATTGACAGGTGGGTGTAGTTGGGGGGGGATTGCCTTGTAGGCCAAATTTGGATCCCCTGGCAGACAAATATTGGCCTGCAGGCTGGAGGTTCCTTACCCCTGTTCTATAAATTTCAAGCTTTTCTATTGCTGGAAAAAATGTACACCTGGACAATTGTTAAAATGCCTCAGCTGGAAAACTCAATAAGCAGTGATAGTTTTTCCATGGAAAAATCTTCCATTTTTAGAAATGCCTTATGTACTAAAATTAGTAACCTAATGAATACATATAATGCCAGCTAAGTTGGCTCTTTGGAATGATCAGTATACAGTCTAATATAAAAAAATTAAAGTTGCAATTAACTTTTTTCAGATGGCTATCCATAGAATGAATTAACAAATAAATAAATGCAAAGCACAGCTTTGCAGGCATGCTAAAATTCCCAGTACTTTTTCAGTGCTTTCATTCCCTCCCACCACTCAAAATGTAAACAAGGTTAGAAAATAATATGCCATGGTGTGTCATGTCTTAAAATACTTACAAGTATTCCCACAAATGTAGCTTCTATGTAAAGCAAGTGTGGGGAGCATGTGAACCTCTAGATGTTGCTGGACTACAACTCCCATCATTCTTGGCGATTGGCCAAGCTTGCTGGGGCTGATGGGAGTTGTCATAGTAGAGCAACGTCTGGAGGGCCAAAGGTTCCCACACTTGATGTAAAGCTTTGAATTAGTTTCAACGAAACACTTAAATCCACTTGGAGTGCAGTTTCGTGACACCCCACCATCAGTAATCGGACATCTCAAGTCAACTATGTTCAAGATACACGTTTGAAAACAGTAATAAAACTATCAATATTATGGCCTATCACCTTCCAATCTGGAAAAAAGGATAATCCTAGGAACATCACTTACGAATCAATGGTTTCCACTTGATTACAGGCAAAGGGATAACAGCATTATCATTTCTGGACTCCAAAGCTTTAGGGTTCGTTGGGAACTTATCAGAAATTCTGACTGATGATTGAAGGTACAGCTGGCCTTTGTACATTCCTGCATAATAAACCACAGATCATTATTTATCTCAGGAATTATTATTTTATTTGTGTGCACCTTTGAGAATAGAGGGGAAGAGAATACAAATGCCTAAGCCGTGAATTCTAGAGCAATGCAAAAGATGCACTGCCTACATTGTAAGACGATATTATTACATCTACCTACCTAGGAATCTGAAACATGTACTGTGCATTAAACTAATTAAGGAATGGAATCATTTTCATAACCTAGCAACTATTTAACATTCTTGCTCTATGCAGCTTTTAAGCAAGAAAATCTGCAGAAGTATAAAACCTCTGGAGATTCCACTTGCCTTAGTTGTTAAATCCCAAAAAAAATCCAACTGGAAGGAACCACCCTATCCAGGATGTCATCCAAAGAAGGACAATCTGTGAGCTCACAACTTCATGACTCATGAGCTCTAATTACTGATTAATTAAAAGAAAAGCCAGAGATAAAAACTTTAAAATACAAGTAAACATTACTGCAATATTCCATGCTTCAGCTCAAGGCCAAATGATGGTCAAGAAGTTAGTTACAACAAAATCTAGCAGTCTCATTTATTAAATTTTCAGGAATGTGCACATACTCAACTCATTTTATTTCGGCTTTAAGCCCATAGACATAACAACCAAAAACAGAAACAGCACAGTCTGGTTTACAATTGCTAACAGTAAAATAGATTAAAAGGGATACTCAATTGAATAAAATATGATAAAAATTAAATTAAAATTTCAAGCTGTATATAACAATCCATTGCGTTTCTTAAGTGTCAGAACTGATGTCAGAAATTTTGCCATATGCAGGGTTATAATCGAGTCTGAATCTTGCAACAAAAGAGCAAGGTAAGACTCTTCCAAATACCCCGGTAATTTTTGAGTTAATGGAAGTAATAGAGTCTTTCAGGCGGCAGAATACAAGGGGCAGACAAACACTATGTGATGAAGGGATTCAATCGAACGGTTATCACAGGCACATAAGACCGAAACTTGGCCCCTAGAAAATGTGCACATAGTAGTGGAATATGCACATAGTAGTGGAAGGTTGGAAGCACAGACAAATATTTCTGAAAAGGGATAACCCACAAACCACAATTCACCAGAAAGAATGAAAGCCACCCTCTGTAGGAGTAGGGGGAACTCTGGAAAATAAGAGCCAGTGAAGGACAAATACTTTATAAGACTTCAGGTCTATGGCAAACATTAAGTCTTATCAGCAATTCACCGACAACAGAGAAAAGGCGTACTCTAATCAAACTACTCTCTATTTGTGGATTTAGTTAAAATCGTACTATTTGTGTATGTAATGGGACAATACTTTACATTGCTTAGTAACTCCAGCTGCAATAATAAGCTAAGGTCG